>JBCEWB010399227.1:2127-20640 GCA_039654565.1 Peronia peronii
TTTGTATTCAAGTTTAAGAAACAATACTTTATGTTATGCCTTTAGGTAACATATTATGACTGCTGTGTTACTATATTTGGCAAGGAATTTCAGTGCAAAATATGATAGGGGAGTTTGTTCAAATCGGTTTCGTGACACCTCCAGGGTTAAGATCTCATTTTCTGCAAATGATTATCTAGCGGCCTCAAACTGTTCATTGCATGTTTCCATGAAAAATCTCATGCCTGTCGCTTTAAATTGTATCCTATCTTTCAGTTTGCAAAATCTCACTCCTGTAGTCCCGTAAACCATCCAGCATAGGTCAGTTTTTGCTCACTTCAGTCAAAGCTGTACTGTATGATTCATCATGCAAAATCTCACTTCAGTTGCCTTGTGACTGTATATTTAATGCCTCAGTCTGTGCACAATTTCAGTTCTTTTGCTTTGGAATTTCATTTGTGTTGCCATTTAAATGTGTAATTTCAGTCTCATTAGCTACAAAATCTCTCATCTGCTGGCTTATAACTCTTTTGCTTAATACAGGGATGTCGAACTTCTGACTTTAGTCTGAATTCTGAATCTTTTGGCCATGGTCGACTTTTATACTTTTGGCTGATCAACTGCCCGCTTTTGCTGAGTTTGCTAGGCAGTCACTGTTTTGTAATAATTTTTAATGCGGCGCAAATCGTGCACGATAACTGAAATGGGAAGTACGCTAGAATTTTTGGCATGCTCCACACAAGAGTCTAACTTTTGTTCTGGGGCTGTTTGAAGATCGAGATCGAAGTTCATAGCACTTAATTCCTCGCCCCTGACAACATGCAGTCGAGTGGTCAAGTGAGGGTTGTTGTTGGAAAATCAGCACATCAGAGTAACAACAACAAATAATACACCCATGGTCTTAAAAAGACCAAAGTAAGAGAGCAACTCTTCACAGTCTAGATCTAGATTTTGTTATGCCCTGTGATATGACAGCAACTGCTTGTAGGATCTTTTAAGTTCTTGGAATTTCCACTAATTGCACAATCTTATAGTCCCACAACCAAGCTCCTGTAAAACCTTACAAACTTCTCTCAAAACAGTGTAAACTTTTCCTAACATGAAAAGCCTAGATTTTTAAAAAGTATCTTATACTGGACAGTGCCTGACTGCTGTGAAAAAAATAATGGGCTGGTGGGGAGGCAAAATTATCCGACTCTTTGGTGAAAACATTTTGACATCCCTGTTGAATAAATAAATGTCTCAGACCCTTGACAATCACACTGTCCTTCACTGTTTAAACTGCATAGCAATGGGTAAAAATCTTTTTTTCCAGAACTTTTATAGCAAAAGGCAAAAAATGCTTCATGTGTTATTTCTAGCTAGCTATGGGGCTGAAAGTGATAAATTTAGTCATAAATCACACAACCACATGAAATGAGTTGATGTGACTTGAAATGTTTGGACTTACTGGTGTTAGTGGAAAGAAAATGAGTGAACTTTAACGCTGAAGAATTTTATTTAGCTACGACCCTTCTACGTTGAGATATTCATGTTCAAAGTTAACTCCTATATCCCCCCATGGTCAGTAAAATTTGATTTTCTCAGGGAACCTTTCTTAGACATTTGACACATTCCTAGCTTGACAAGATGAATGAGTTATCTTGCAGCTAGTCAGAATGAGTCGCATGTTGGTTTTCCATCAAATTTAGCTGTTACTATCACATAAAACTTAAATTCATACACTTCCATGCGCTAAAACAAGCTTTGAGCTAGCTTGACTTTTGCCTGAGATATTGCAAATTGAAGAGACAGAACCCCAGGCTAAAATCAGGACAAAAATTGGCAAAAATGAACAGTTTAGCCCATTATATATTCACAACATTCTCATACACTTATAATCTGCCCCTAGTAGCAATATATTCTTATTAAAAAATGAATGTTTTTTCAATTTCTGCAATATAAAAATATTGATGTCAGACTATCTTCATTTTATTCAACATCCTATTTCCCTGTTGAGTCCACTGACTTTCGACTCATTCTGACTGGCCACAAGGCACAGAGAGATTGGTTCGCCTCTTGCACACACCAATCACTTTTACATCTTTTCATCAATGAATATTTCAATGTATTTCGTTCTTTCTAGGTTTGCCCCACATGTTTTACAACAGTTATGTATTATTATTTTTACATTTTTTTTTTTTCAGTTGTATTTTCATGTTTTATTTTTCAGTGTTTTTCTGTGTATGCTTTATCACCTTACTTATCTGTCTGTCTACTCTACTTGTGCATAACAGTATCTGCTCGTAATGAAAGCAGTGTCTCCTGCTTATAATTGAGGTGTCAAATTTTCCACTTTAGTAGGAAAAGAGATGTTTTGGCTCTTGTAACTTTCCTTGCTGGGCCTCATTTTTACATTTTTTTTCCATATCAAGCATTTAAAATTTACATGCTATTGTAAGCCCATTATATGAAAACATAGAACATGAAGCATTTTCCTACTTGTTATGAAAAAAGATTGACATCTCTGTTTTACCCTATATCAGGATTTTACCATTTTGCTTGTGATTCATGAACAAATTCATGAAAGAGACTTTCCTGTTCTATCACCCCTAGAAATCATATTCACATGTAGTTATGCGCCTGATATGTACACTGCATATTTACATCCTAATCTGTCAATTTGACAACATCACTTCACTTGTTAATCAGCTTGCCACTCACTGCACTTGGGTTATTTTTACTATATTGCTAAATGAAACACAGCTTGTAATTCCCAAATACAGTCGACTCCTTCTTTCTTATACTTGAACTGCAAATGCAGTATGCCTATGCATAGTTGAAGATTTTCATCGCGTGATCAGCCACGTAAGTGGTATAGCTAGTTACATAATTATTTATTTTGTCAATTTGTTTTTTGTTTTGTTTGTTTGCTTGTTTGTTCTATATGATGTCATCTTTATGTGGTCTTGACCACAGTCAGTGATGATGTAATTAAAGGGTATTATCTAACTATACTAGAGAAGGGCCCAGAGCCAACTGAACTTCACTCACAGTTTGATCATGATCTGATTCTGGCATACCTCCTTCGTCCTGTGTAATTCCTGAAACGAATATGCCTGACATTCATTGTTTAAGACACAAATGAATCTGATTATATTCATGTAATTATGCTGGACTACATCTGCAAGAGGATACAGGTGGACCAGAAAATTATTAGTGCTGGGCATCGACCTGGATTTTGATAAACTGGATTTTCGAATTACCCACTTCGTAATAACTGGGTCTAAACTGGATTTTGTCTGTTTTCTAGGCAGCAATTTGCAATCTAATTTCTGTTCTTAAATTAGATCTACCCTAGCACAGCGAGCCGCTTGGCTACCTTGTAGATCTATGTATAATACACGACTGGTCTCGTCCGCCCGCTCGCCCACAGTTTTGTGTCTGCCTCGCTTGTGCCATTCGATATTTACCATAAAAAAGCTATTCTTTGCCTATTGTTTCTTTCATGTATGTCTTCTTGTGTTTTTTTTTCCTTGTTGTTTGTTGTTTTGCTTGTTTGTTGAGTATTTTGTTTTCTTTCATGATTTTTAGTAATATACATCATACAGTTTACCAGTATATCCCCAGTAGGATTTGTGTATCCTAGAAATGTCTAAATTGCCCCAGATTCTCTCAGAATTTCCCTCCCTCCCCCCCACCTTTTTTTTTTTTTTGCCAGAGACATCCAAAGACAAATTGTATTAGTTTATTCAAGGTTGTAAGTCTGTTTATGGAACTGTTATAAAATCAGAAGTAAGCAATACATTTTATTGTCCCTTTTATGATATATTTTGTACTTGTCATGCAGAAAGATCATTAGTATGCATTCCTTTATTGAAAGTTCTTTTAGCTGCATTTTGTGCGTGGAATTCTTTATATTATGTGCTTTTTCGGGACAAAGAGATCTTTTGTATCATTGTTTTACTGAGATAAGTTTTGCTTTCTTTTTATTTAGAAAGATCTCTGCATGGTTTACCAACAAAGAATATATTTGGTATACATTTTATTTAAGGAACCATAAGATATATCAACGCATAATATATTGGGGGAAGAGTCTGTGTACCCACTTTATAGTCAGTTGAAATATTCTGAAAGAAATAGGCATTATTGCATGTAAGAGTAATAGTGTGTTAAAGAAATTCATTTCTCCCATCAGTGGTACGCGTTTCAAGCTGAAGCAATGTTCCTCAAGTCTGCCTTGTTCTAATGCTGCAGTTGATATTTTTGTCGGCCTGCAGTGTGACTGTTTCTTTCATATGTATATATATATTGTATCTCATCAGCTGTGAATGGAATTTCCCTTTGAGGACAAATAAAGTGTGTCTTATTTTATCTTATCTATTTATTAATGCCATTAAACTGTTTAAACTTCATTTGCATTTTTTTCTCTCAGAGTGCCTCCTCCACGCCGTGAGGGCTTACGAGAAAATCATGATGGCAACAAAGAGAACGATCAACAGACTTCCAGTTTTAACGAATCCCATGTCAACACCTTGGTTGCCATGGGTTACGGGAGGTTACAAGTCATTGATGCTCTCAGGGTTGCCCGAAACAATCTCAAAATGGCCGAGGAAATTTTAGAAACATTTGTCAAACAACAGAATGGATGAATTTAGCAGAGTGGATGTCTATTTAATAATGCACAGTTGCTTGTTATCCTAGCCAAACATGAGTACAGTCTGTAGCAGGAATTATATGACCTGTTTTTACTATGTTATTATGGTTCAGTTTGTCCAGACGCTGGTTATTTATGATGATCATTATGTGCTAGCAATCAGTGCTACAAGGGAACTGCTTTATTTCTTGCAAGTTTGTTTACACTATCAAAGGGTTCATATGGTATGAGTTGTGCTCAATTTTCTCCATGGCTCGAGAGAAATGGTGTGAGATGTAGGGAAAAAAGGAAATATGAAAAAAGAGCAGTGACTTTCATAGACTCTTGAGAGAAATGAAATATAAACTTTTCCCCCCAATCTTGTTTTCTGCAGTCATTTTCGCAGTATAATATTTATGTCAAATCCTTTATTTCTGGTGTGTGAAAACTGCCTCGTGGTAGGCGTATTTGATATCAGTTTTTACAGTTTGAAAGTGGGAACAAAGAGATGATTGGGTGGGTGGGTGTACTTTTTTGTGCTGGAAACACTGCTCAGCCAGTTGGTTCCCCAGTTGATGCAAACATCAGCATGGTCAGAAAGATTCCTTAGATGCTCACTGCTAGGGCAAGGGCAATCATTGTGATTGCCTTTGCATTTCTGAAAAGGCCTAGGAATCATGCACATTTGGTATGTAATTTGGTGGCCCTTTGATGTATGTATGAGTTTGTTTCAGTATGGGCTTTGTCTCATTTTTTCTTTTTTCATCTGTCATTTTTTTATTTGCTTTACTCCCTCCCCCCAACCCCCTCCATTGTTTGGTTTTTTTTTTTTCCTCTTTTAAATCTTATCCTTATTTGTCTCCTCGGAGAGAGAGGAGACACCCTGGCGTCTGTGATGATCAAAATTTGTTCATATCTATCCGTAAGTTATTTCTTAAGTCAGCGTTTGACTCACTTTCACGACAGTAGTTATGGTTGAAGCTAGGGCAAGCGTGATGAAACAGCTATAGTCTTGAAAAATGTACATTTTGCGATTTTTGTGCTCGTTTATTCTTTGTCCACATTTAATGAAACCGAAAAATCAGACCATTTATGTTTGCACATCACTACATTTCCCTTCATATTTGCAAAAAATATGGGTAATCAAGGGTATTAACTGAAAATAGCAGCACAGAGAAATGGTAATATTATTCCTCTGACTTGGTACAAATGATCTCCTAAAATCATGTAATGTGAACATAGAAAATAAACAAGCACTTAAGTTGAAATTTGAAGAGTAGAATATGATATAGGTTAAGTGTGCTGTGATTGATGGCGCACTTGTCTTAAGTATGTGAAGATCTGGTTTAGAACTCTTACTTGCTGGCCTCAATCTTCAGCTGAAATTTAAGAATAATAGTTTTTCTACTGCTCTTCATACTAATGGTTGTAGTTGAAGACTTAAGGAGTAAGAACAACAGATGTCTCTTTTTAAATATTTTCATGGTCACAGTCCAAGGGTCTCATCTTGAGCCTTATCTATTCCACCGAAAAAGATCAGAATGAACAACTACTGTTGTCTAAACTAGTGGTTCCCAACGTTTTTGCACTCGCGACTGTTTTCGGTAAAAACTTGAAACCCCCGCGACCCCCTGCTCTCAGCAGGTGAGTCACATTTTTTTTTCTGTGATGGAGGCTTTGCAACCCATTGGGGGTCACCACTCACCTGTTGGGAACCCCTGATCTGGACAGTGGTTTGAAACAGTCGCATGAACAAATAAAATGAATAGAAGTTTTCTGTAAAAAAGTGGACATGTGTGGTTCAGTTTTCTGCTACATATAGAATGGGACATGTGTGGTTCTTCCCCCTTAGTCTTCAGTTGTTATTGTGGTTATTTTTTTCATTCTTTTATCACAATTTTTCTTTCTTTTTTTTTATTTTTTTTTTTCCTCTTTTTCATTTTATCCAGATGTCTGCAGTTTTTTATTTACATTTTTTTTTCTCTTTAAGAAAAAAATTGTTTTGAATTACATTTTGATGTACATATGTATATAATATATATCAAAACTTGACAAGGAGAATGGTAAAAACAATCCAACAAAGTATTACTTGCAAAGAAGAGCTGTACATATTTTGTAATGAATAACCCTCACAAAGGCTGTTAATTCTCAATTCACTCAGTCGGTCGTCCTGCTGTGCCAGCTTTTTTTTGTTTGTTTTTGTATGTACTATGTTTTCCAGATTGCCCTTTTTTCGTTTCTTGCTTTCTTTGCTGTTATTTTCCATCCCCGACATGAGCTGTTTTTGCAGCACTGTTATCATCATCATTTTTTTTAATTGCCATTAATATTGAAGTTTTGGACTGAAAACGTGTTTCTTGAAGCACACAGTTTTTTTTTGTTATTGTTGTTTTGTTTTATTGTTTTGTGTTTTTGTTTCTAGCCGGACTAGTTTTGATCGATGATCAATACTGTTGTTATTTGCTTTGTGGATTTGTCTGTCATTGTATGTTGTAGCTGTACCGCACAAATTCATTGCTTTATTTGATTTCCAAGTTCATCATGCCTTACAATGATTATTGCTGACTTTACTTTGATGATGATAGTGATTTTTGTGTGAGTCAATGGAAATTGAAACCCCTAGCAGGAAAAGCACTCAGCTCCTTTTTGAGAGAGTATCTTGAAAAGAGATCTTTTTTTCCCCTTGCGATTATACCATTGTGACTGTTCTGGTTTTTACTATTTCTTATAAATATTGTTGGAGGGGAGTGGGGGGGGGCGGGGGGGGTTAATTTGGACTTGGCAATGTGCAAAATGTGAATTAAGTACTTTTCGTTTTGGGGACTTTAACTGAACTGAGGAAAGAGAGGGGTTGACAGAATGATTCATACATTGTGATATTTTCTCAAGGACTGTGAAATTTTTATTTTTTTATTCCCCCTGTAGCAGGAGCCCAATGGTAGTAATCTGACTCCAGATGAAAATAGGGAGCGGAAAAGAGAAGAAAAGAAGACATTATCAATGTCAAAGATCATGTCCATTAAATTCCCTCAAATTGATGTTTTAAATCTATAAGCACACCAGGAGTTTTATATATGCATGGGACGTTTGATATGCATGAGATCTAAGTTCCTTTTGAAAGCTGGTTTCCTTTTGAAGTTATAAATGAAAGCTCATGTAAAGGATGTTGTTTAATATTCACCTGCTAGTCTTGGATGTTTCCTACTTCCCTCACAGTTGGTAGGCAGAGACAGATCACAAATATCAGTCACAAATGTTAATAAATGACATCAGCACAAGCTTTTTCTGGGCTATACAGCAATGGCGGCAGGACCATTGATTTTTGGATATCATCCAAGATGCACCCTGCTTTCAATCATGACAGTTTCAAGGGCATTAATAATTTAAAATAAAACGAGACTAAAAGAAATCGGCTATTTATCATTGATTGTTTTGTAGTTGTTTTTTTTTTATTATTATTTTTTTATTTTCTCTTCATGGTTTTGTTATACTTTGTTTCATTTCCACCTTTCTCACAGCATTGATATCCTGTGTAGTTTTAAGATTTACTTTGCGCCTGTTAATTTGTTGTTGATCATATGGTGTCAGATAATGCAAATTATGTTTTCAATCAATTTTATTGTGTTATGGGTTGCATGAAGGCTGAAAAATCAAATCATGTTTTTTCTGTATTTCTCTCCTTGAGCACTGATGTAAAGCTGCATATTTCACCCTCAGAATTGACAGACTGAAATCAAATATCATAGCCCGAGCTTGTACAAAGATCATCAGTCAAAAATAGATCATTTGTCATTATGTCCTATCAACGTCCATTTTCTAAACCACAGTTCAATAACTTAATATGCCCCCCCCCCTCCCCCCCCCAATTATTTTTTTATGATAATTTGTAAATCACCATTGTAGATAACCAGACATCCATTTTTTTTTTTTAAATGTTTTTTTCTTTTTTTTTAATGACAATTTCTATCTAGATTCATATAGGCTATAGGTATGGAAGGATGTGTAAATGAAATCAGCCTGTCTTGTCTTTTTTCCTCTTATCTTTTTTATTATTATTATTTTTTTAACAGAAGTCTTTTTTCTGCATCAGCACAAAAACATGAAGCTGGTAGTTTTAGGTATATCTTCTCTTTCTTTCTCTCTCTCTCTCTTTTTTTCATGTAGTTTATGCTGTAAAATGACTGTCTCATGGTTAAAGAAATCATTTTGGTCCCTGATAATGGCAAACTGTGATCTGAATATTGCGATGCTTGTGCCCCTTGTTTGCTTCACACACCTATAGGTATTTCATGTGTTATTATTTGCTTTCATATGAGAAGTGGAAATGCATTTGGTACCAAGTTGATTTTATTCTTTATTTTGTATATATATAACGTGCACCATGCTATATTTACGAGGCTGGCATCGTGCTGCCTTTTCCTTCATTGTCGTAATGAAAGAAAAGAATGAAAATATAAATAAATATTTGCAAAATCTAGTTTCAAAGATGAAAAAAAAAAAAGGAAAATTTATTTTTCAAAACTTCTATCTGACCATCTAGTACGGCTTGCATGTCCACTTGTCATTTGTGTTTCTTTTGCCATTTTATGTGCTCTCTCGTTGGATTTACTTTTTGGCCACTACTAATCATTGTTTACAAATAGTCTTAAAGCTCAGTCTGTAAATTCTATGTTCGTAAATTGTAATGTACAAGTGATATATGAAACCTTTGTGTGCATTAGTGCGTGTGTATGTGTGAGTGTTAAATTTGTATCTTCTATGTAGTTTAACTCCTTCATTTATTTGTATGCAGTTGTATTGTAGTATGTATGTTTCTCAATTTTGGTGTGCCTTGGGATGTTGTATCTCTTTCACAATCATTTGGATTTAGACCCATAACAAAGCCCAGCATGTGATCAACAATAATGTGTTCTGTTTTAGACTTCATTGAATTTTTCTTCTGTGGTTTATCTTTTTTTCTCTTTTTTTTTTTTAATACAATGCCTTAAACCTGGAGATAACAGGTACACAGCCATTAATCAGCTTCACGCTTATGTTCACTCTCCTCACATGTAGTGAGCACAGTGTCTGTATGTCCCCTGTCCTTACCAGAAGGACATCTTATCAATATAGCATTAACCCTACCCGCTGTTGTGTTTTTACTGCCTTGTGCCTGGGCATACTGCAGTGAAAATAAACCAAAATCACCCTGTTTTCACACAGAAATATTAATAAACCTCGTCCATGGGCCAGCCATTATTAAAATGATCTTGTCCTTTCTTATCCACTCAAAACTGGCCACTTTCCTAAATACGATTTGCATTATGATAGACTCATTTTTAGTTTAGTGGGAATAGGGCAGAGAATAATTTTCAAAGTTCCTAACATATCCGAAATACCAGACTGCTTTACTTTTGAGAACAAAGAAACTGCTATTGTGGGAAAAAAAATAAATTAGACCATGATAAACTTGTATTCAGAAGGAATAGTGATAAAGGTGTCTGAAAAATGTTCTCTATACTTCTTCCCTGATATTTGTTCATTGTCTTATATCTCGCCGATAATCAGTGGTGAGGGTGCTGCTTGTGGCACCTTATAAGCTTCTCTAATCTTTTGGTAATTTATTCTGACACAAAGTTTCAGAGAATCTTCTGCCCATACCCATTTTCACCAAGAAACACCAGAATTTCCCAGCTGTATGATATGTGAGTTCAGACCCACCACATTCATCCTTTTATCCCACCAAAAGTTGTTTTAGAATCTCATCATTTTGGGGAGGGGGAGGGGGGGAGGTTGCAACTGGAATAGAAAGAGATCAAATGCCACAGGATTGGATGAAATAAGTGGGATTTTAAAGGGAAGGCTTCATTGAGAAAATCAGATTTCACTGATCCATTGTAGTGTCATGTAGTATCCTTGAAAGTTAACGTTCTGTGACAATCCACAGTCCTCCAGGGGCACAGACACAGACAGGCATTTCTCTTTGTTTGTCAACAAGTAAACCCATACAGTTGGGGTTTCTTTTTGTTTTTTTTTATATTTTAACAGTCAGTCCATGTCTGTCCTGTGCGTGATTCTCAGATCTTATTCAGATGTTCTTTCAATGCATATGTGACTTTTAGAAAGATATTTTATGTTCTTGTTCCTTCACATGATATTGTGATTTGAATGCAAATTTCTTTCACTCATTGACATTCTTTTGTACATGTAGCATATATATTTTTTCGATACATGTATTACTATGGATTTTTTATTATTTTTTTTTTAATCACTGTGTCACTGCAGTTTTTGGGGTATTTTTTTTTAATTTTTGTTCAAAATACATTCTGTGGATGGGGTTAGAAATGAAAGTATGTACTTAAATTTGCACTTCATGTTTACTTTATGTTGTCTTAGAAACAATGGCCAACAAGGAGTATTGAACACACTACATTTTTCACACATCACTTCACTACACAATTCAAGAAAGGCAACTAAATTTGTGGGACGTATTAGTACTTTAAAAAATTATACTGGAGGACGGGTTTTAACAAGAAAAGTGAGAGGCCAATATTGACCCAGAATAACTTTCATTTAAAGTTTGAATTACACAGTGGGAAAGGATAAACTGAAATTTTATGAGTTCCTAATAATGACCAAACAAAGCCAGAAATAGAGGAATATGATCGCCAGTGTCTGGTTTAGTATTACCAGACCAGACATTTGAAAAAGAAGGAATGGGAGATTGTTGTGCCCAGTCTTAGTATTACTTCCTTTTTCCAGATGAAAGGGGTGTTGAACAAGCAGTGTAAAGAGGAAAAAAAATTGCTTTTGTGCCCTTTGCTTAAAACATAAACCATGAAAAATGGTTTCAAATTTATGGTATAAAGAGAATGTTTTCTTCTTATTGTTATAATTTTATCACATTTTTTGATGATCAGTCTTCAAATAACATAAAGTATAAAGTAAATGGATTTTTGTCCTCTTTACACTGCTTGCCTAACACCTGTATAACAAAGAGAATCAATAGGGCAGGGCCATTAGGAATTGAGAGGCTCAGCCTTCCCACAATGAATGTGAGATTGTCACTTCACCACCCAAACTAATATATCTGGCAACAAAGGTACAATCTGCGTGTTTGGTCCTTAATTGAGAGCAAAAAAATCTGTAATGATACTTTGCTTAATTTTGACAAATGGCTGCACATAAGGGAAGATGAAGAAGATACAGGAAAACTGTCTTCCTCATTGTGGTGACTCATCGAACCAGTGCTTACATTACCAGAAGAAAAATAAAGACTCTCATTTTCTTTTATTTTTTACAAGCTCATTTATAAATGGACTTGTACATAGACATTAATAGGGGTTGGGGGGGGTCTGCTCCTCGGCAAAAACATCTACATCAAAGCTTTGAAATTCGAATTCTTGGGAAAAATTAGAACATTAGAACCTGTCCTTTTTCAGTGACTCAAAGGTCCTCCAGTTTCTTAGGTAGGGAAGCCTGAGTTTTTATTATCATGACAGATTAGCACAGTGGTAATGACAACATTGTCCTGAATCATTGACATGATGGAATTTCAGTCTATTTTCCATGTTATTTATGTCACACAAAACATTAGAAAGACATATATAGGAAATTGGAATAGATTTGACAGAGGCACATGTACATTTGTTATGGTCATACAGAACTTGCACTGACATGCGCATAACACACTAACAGCCAACAGGCAGCTATTATACTGAAGAACCTATAACCTCGTGCTAATGGATCAGACATTTGGCAGACAAAGCCCCTGTCTTAACTATCAAATGTTTATGCAAAATGAAGGAGAACAAAAGAAAAGAAGGAGTGCCAAGGGCAGAAATAATGGGCTCTTAGCAAGTGTGCCAATCATCCTTTGTGTATGTGAAAGCACTTAGAAGATTTCCCACACCATAGTTGTGTAGTCTTGTGAAGACTGCAAGCTGGAGAAATTTATTCATAAAAATTTGAGAAAATTTGCAGGAACTTCTTTTTTTTTTTCTGGCTGTCTAAAGTCCATGTAGCTAACAGTGAGCCTAGAACATAAGCAAGGTAGATTTTGTCAGCAGGTTTGTTTGTTTGTTTTTTTGTTTTTATTTTCAGTCATCACTTTTCCTTGTCAGGAAGAACAAAAATCTAGTTGTGATACTGGATCAAAGGTCACTGACTAACTACATGTACATGTACTGCATTGCAGAAACTTGTTAATCTCTCTTTTTTTTTTTTAGTATAGGAGAACATTGATCTGGCACTTCTCTTATTCATTTATCTGTCTTTTCAAAACTTGTCTACACCCCATCCCCGAGATAATGGCCTCCAGGTGGTTGAAAGACATATATGGGACGTAATATAACCCGCCATCCTTTTCTTGTTTTGACAAAGTTCCATTTCACATTTGTTTTTGTCTGAGCTATTTATAACAATGTCATTATGATAATGGCATAGACATCATTTTTGATTGCCCTATTACAGTTTTAGTTCCAGAGAATCATCCAATCTCCTTTGCCATCATCACAGGAAGAGGTGGGTCTGAGTGGGTATAAAATTTATTGTGTTTCAGTTTCTCAGTTTTTATCTCCTTTGTGCAAAGGCTAGGCTTTAAAATAGTGGAAATGAAATAAAATGTAAAGCAGTACAAATGAAGTTGCTACTACATTGCTAGATCTTGTCAGCTAAATACTCAATCTCTGTTTTTGCCCTGTTTATCTCTGTTGGCATTGTCCTGCACTAATAAGCTGCATAGAAGGATCCATGTTGCATGAATTGTTCACAGCAGAAAAGAGCCAATCAGCTCCATCACTTATCAACTCGGAAGGTAAAGCAAATGCATTCACCACTACCATTTAGTGCTATAACAATGTAACACGTACAATGCAAGATAGCTGTCCCCCATATGGTTGAAAGGTATAAAGAGAACACTACTTAACACATACAACTTGTCCTTTCCATTGCTTTACCATCTTAAAATGAGCATTCACTGCAGCCATGATGAGCCTTTGGTGGAAAGTTCAGTTTTCATTTATGACACAATTCTTCGTTTTTAGAAATTTTGTATGATCTATCTAGTTCTGGATTTGATTTTTTTGTTTTTTTTTACTGCCAAGATTGATAAAAGATGTATTACAACGTAATGTAGATTGGATGCTTTTGGCTTCAGTGTACTACTATTAGTTACTACGTGTAGTTTTCATTGACACAGTGTTATGCACTCACCATCACCACATGACCACTGCAATATTTCAAAGACGTCCATTATATGAGTAACCTTGTTGAGATGTGCGTTGACAACAATCATGATGAGTCTCCAATTGACAGTTTTATGACTAAATTTCACAGGAAAAGAGTTTGTATCCCATCCACTCACAAGTTCCATATCCATGTAGTCATTAGTTATCTTCAGTTACATTATATTTTTCTATCTGAATCAAGCAGAATGATTAGATATGACAGATGTCCCATAGGGTTTTAAATTATAAGTTTTTGTCAGTCAGAATGTCATTATGCCAGGAAAGACCTTTGCCATTGAGTGAGATCAGTAATACATGTACTAGTACGAAACAGCCTTTGTTCAGTTTGGGTTTGTTTGTTTTTTTAACAAAAAGATGAACAGAAAGCAAGCACAGTGGAATTCACAAATATTTTAATTCAACTTACTAAGGTTGGCATGCCCATTAGGTTAGATCTGTCCAATTTTGTATACATCTCAACATGTACACATTAGAGTATGATGTCTTTGCATTCTGACATTTTTGTTGGAGGAGACAGTTTTTTGGTTTCCCATTAGGCAGAGATGGGATATACATGTACAATATATTTTATTTGCTCACTGCTTCAGTTTAAGAATACATCCATACCTCTCCCACCGCCCCTTGTCTCTCTCCTCCCACCTCGTCGGAGGTGGAAAGACATAAATAAACCATAACCTATCTATCTCACTCTCTTTTTCTCTTTCTATTTGTCTGTGTCTCACATATTCTTTCTCTCTCATACCCTGTCCTTAGCTTCTTTGGAGTATCTAATTGTCATATTTGTTGATGCTATGATTCATCAGGATACATGTAAAAGTTATTGAACTTGCAAATTCATGAATACATTATAATACATCTGCAACAATGTTGCATAGTTTCTTTTACTAATTTGTTGTTATTTTTAACTGATTGTTTGGTTTGCTACCCGGACGAATTTTGTCGTATTTGTGTTCGATTGTTTATAGTTGTTATTACATGATAATATATTATATATGACTGTATACTTGTATATAAACTTCTGGAGTCCTTGAAATCACCCATAGATCTTGTACTTTTTGGACTGTTTCACTGCTCATTATACCCTTTGGTCATTCATCTGTGTTTTCACATGGGAGAGCCAGTGATTCTGTGAATATGTCCTACCATTATCTAGCATGTTGTCATTGTTATTGTTGTTATGATCGTACAGTAGTTTGTTTTTTTTGTTTTTTTTTCGTGCCGAACCTCATTTATTGTGGTCCCATTTTTCTTAAAAAATTTTTGCACAGATGAAAATTTATTTGCTGTTATATTATTTATGCACATAAATAACTTAAGGTTTCGTTTCGCATGTTTGTTGTTTGTGTATGTTTGTGTGTGTGTATATTAGACGCGCTTTTTATTATTGATGTATATATGTCAGTGATATATCTGATGATTGTTTGAAATAGTAATCTTTTTTGACTGATTTTCATATGTTAGAAAATAAGAATTGTGCTACTATTGTAAGATGAATGCTGAAATGAGGTAATACATGTAGTATACAGCTGCTGCATTCTGAATGGTTGATGTTTTTCCCCCTTTTTTTTTTAAATTTATTTTAAATAATTTTAATGGGTTTTTTTGTTGTTTTTTTTGTTGGCTTGTTTATTGTTTTTCAGGGGGAGATTATTTTCTTCAGGACCTCATGCATCATGTCATTTGGCTGCATTGAGGACAAAGATATCTTTTACATAAACACATTATATGTTAACATACAACAGATATGCCACGCTTAGCTTGCACATCACTTCAACACTTCTCAGAAAAAACAAAATGGCTTCTTAGATTGGACATTAGAATGTTGACTTACAAAAATACTATACTTGTTAAGTTGATGCATTGTGATTGATCCATCAAATATTTCTCAAAAGTTATAGTATAAATCTCATATGGAATTGCAATTGAAAAAATAAAATCTTCCTAATTTGGATGTCATAAAATTGATTTTCCAGTATTTGTTAAGCTGATAAAATGATATGAAATTGTGGATGCACTCAGTATTTCTCAGAAACTGTATTACAAAATACATATAGATCTAAGATCACTTTTGTTTTGCCACCGAAGTTCAAATATCTGTCACTGATAAATATACTCATATCACTGTCTAATCCAGTCCAAAACTACCCAACCAATTAGGCAGATCTGTCAAAACTTTCCACTGACGTGAAAAATTCAGGACATATCAGTAGAAACAATTTGAGCATCAGGATTTCTATCATGACAAATTACAAAATGGGCCAGAATTTATGACTCACTTGTAAGTTATATTTCTTAACATGCTTATTTTGTCGTTACTGTATTGTTCTATCGTTCTATTTCTTAGCATGAATATTTTATTTTTATTGTATTGTTTAGATTATCCTATTTCTCAATATTGTTAGCAGGTTTACTGGGTTTTTTTGTTGTTGTTTTTTTTTTTGTTTTAGATTAAGCCTATGGCGATCCTTAACAAGTGAGTCACTAATTCTGACCCACCATGTGTACTCAGGTTTTAGAAATGACAGCTTATGCCTTTAGTGACCCAGTGTCTCATCACTGGGACACATGAGCATGTTGTTTTAAAAGTACCTGACGGTAAATCCAATGTGATATTCTTTGAATGTTACACGGAATTTAGGTTTGAAAACACACGATCTTAAAACAGTACATTATTGTGCAAATGTTTATTAACGGATAGTAGCATAGTGGCATTCTCATGTAATCCTGTGAAGTTGGCCATGCATACTCCTATCTTTCCTGGGTTCTAGAGAGTTAAGATGATATATTGTGAGTACCCTGTGACTTCACCGTATGCTGTTTGCCAAGGAAAAAAAACCATTTTGACCTGTCAGCCAAATTGCTTCCCTGTGCCTGCTACAGAGGTATAAAATAAGCACTATTATAGTATTAAGGAGGAAAAAAATTGCTTTTCTTTCTTATAAATTAACTTGAGTAGCAGAAAATTCTGAAAAATTCACTGCATGACAAAAAATATTTTTTTCTCGCGGTAATAACTTTTTGATAATTCTTTGCTTCATTTGTTTCAGATAACGAGCAAACACTTTTTCTTTCTATTTTCTCCCTCTTCTTTACAATGCTTGTCTTTTACTTCTTGTAACTGATGAAGGGAATTAACCAAGCTGACTGAAAAAATGGCTCATTCCTTTGCAGAGGATAATAGTGAAGGCATCTTGAGAAGTTCGGTTCCTTGTTATTTCAAAGGTTTAAGTAAGATCATTGAATGTAGTTCTCATATTATTTTGGTTAATTTTTTCACTTATATGTTGTTAAATACTACCTGACATCTCAATAAATCAATGAGGTTACATAATCAGTTACTTGTTATGAAAAAAAAACAACTGTAACCTGTGTTTCATCCTTAATTCAACATACATGTCCTGTACTACTGTTCATACATCAGCATTTTGTTTTCTCTGATTCACTTCAAATTGTCAATGACATGCATGTAAAATTGACATAAAAATATTTATATTGAGCAGTTAACCCTACGTGTTTTTGCTGGTTTGTTGTTCATGTGTTTCTTTGTCCTCTTTTAAGTTTTTATGCTGAGAAGATGTTAATGGAACGGAATGTATATGCAGTATAATATGATTATGACGTAGTTGCTTAAGTTTATGTGTTTATACTCTGTTGATGTTGTTATTGTTCTTGTAGTTGTTGTTATTGATGTTTTTGTTTGTGTTATTGTTGCTGCTATTATTGTAGCAGTTGTTGTTGTTTGCTTTTTGGCTTTTTTTTTTTTTTTTGGACGATGTGGTTGTTAATGCTGATGTTTTATAGATGATGATGGGTTGGGTAGTAATTTTTGTTATTGTTGTTTCTGTAGACTTTGTCATCAACGTTAGTATTGGCAGTGTTGCTGTTGCTGTGGGGGATGGAGGCGGTGATGATGATGGTTTTGTTGTTATTCTTTTTAATACTGAGGTTGCCATATATTATTGTTGGTGGTTATGGTGGTGACGGTAGTGGTGGTAATGGTGGTGGTGGAGATTATGTTGTTGATGTTTTTGTTTTTTAAATTCTTTAGTCGTCGCTCTGGAATGGAGATGGAAGACAGAAAGCTGTCTATGTTTGGTTAATGTGTAGTTGTTGTTACTTTTTGCTATGATTTACTGTTTTCCTGTAGTTGTTTTTGCTGTAGTTTGTCAGTATGGTAAGAAGGAGAAAATAGTGAAAATACCGTGTTTGTCTCTTTTTCTCTCTCTTTCTCTCTATTTTTCTACATGTATTTTTCTCTCTCTCTCTCTCTCTCTCTCTGTCTTTCTCTCTCACTCACTCTCTTTCTCACTCTCTTCCTTTGTATGTCTTTTTTTGTGTGATTAAAATTTGAGTGAATCTGGAGAGTTACATATCTGATATAGGTATTGATTGTGTCTGTTACACCCTTTGGTTTAATGGGAGGCGTATGGAGAGCATGTTAAGTGCTCTACACCAAACTCCTTTGAGTTGGTCGGATCTCTTTGTCACTCACTCGACTCTCCCTCGCTTTCTATCTTTCTGTCTGTCTTTCTATCTACAGTATCAGCCTGTCTGTCTAGCTAGCGACCTCTAGGCTCTGTCCATCCATTCATCCATCAATCCATCCGTCCGTCCGTCTACCTCTCTATCTATCTATCTATCTATCTATCTATCTATCTATCTATCTATCTATCTATCTATCTATCTATCTAT
>JBCEWB010399338.1:0-20640 GCA_039654565.1 Peronia peronii
TACCCACTGGAAGCCAGGGGACCGTTGAGTCACTGAAAAAATGCGGGTTTTCGATCTTCGTGTCCTTCCATCCCCCGCTGCAGGACCTGCGAGTCGATCCCGGCCCGTTTCTTCCGTGAGCAGACGCCATACCACAGAGCCACTGCGTCCCCTGTACAGATCAGCAACGTTGGATCTATTTTATACATTGCTCTTACGTATATCAACCAGCCGCTGCTGGAATAGGCCAGTTATCATCAGTGTGGTGTTCTGTGGGAGATTGATGAGGTTTGACCAGATCTACTTTGATGAAAGATGAGCTGATTATAGAATCAAAGAATCTACTTAAAAGTACAGCTAAAGTGCATGGCCACGGGAAATTGCATGACTAGGTGTAATCACACATATTATGTTGCGTAACTAACTAACTGTTAGAGATATTGCCTGATGAGTTATCGTTGAAAATTTCCTGACCAGTCATTATCGACCAGACGTGTTCAGAACATAGTAATCGGTTTGTGTAAAGTGAGAGTAGTACATTAATAATTATTTCTGATGTAATCAAAGTGCTTGTGGCCGGAGTTAAGTGGTGCACTAGAATCAGAGTATAGGTGGCCGGAGTTTAGTGGTGCACTAGAATCAGAGTATAGGTGGCCGGAGTTTAGTGGTGCACTGGAATCAGAGTACAGGTGGCCGGAGTTTAGTGGTGCACTGGAATCAGAATGCAGGTGGTTGGAGTGGTGTACTGGAATATACTGCTTGGATGCGGATTTTATACATTCTGATTACTAATTTCACATATATTCAAGACATTTAAATATATGTTCATGTGAGCGATGTGAAAGGAATTTGTTTTTCACGACAAATAGAGTTTAATTCCTATAATCTTATCTGGTCTTGTCTTGCCTTAACTTTTATGATCTCTATTACATTGAGAATGTCTGGCCAAATCCACTCATTAACGACCAGACGTAATCAAAACATAGGAATCGGTTTGTGTAAAAGGAGAGTGGTACATTAATAATTATTGCTGGTGTAATCAAAGTGCTTGTGGCCGGAGTTAAGTTGTGCACTGGAATCAAAGTACAGGTGGCCGGAGTTTAGTGGTGCACTAGAATCAAAATACAGATGGCCGCAATAACCGTTGTGTACAATGATCTGAGTGTTGCGTGACATCTGACAGTGTGAAGTGACATAATAATATATGGCATTACTGATTTCGTGAAGCATTTCTGGATATTACATGCTGTCATGTGATCTAATCTGATATGTCCGTGAAGGCAGTGAAACTGGTGGCTGCGAATTCAAGAGTTATGTGGCTGTTCGTTCTTGAGATGGGCCTTTTACTCACCTTTTGCTAATTATCTCCTGCAATCTATGTCTCCGGAACGTACAATAGGCACGTTTTTTAAATTCTTTCTGAACATATGATAGGCGGACTCGTCACTCTCGTGCACCATGTGTCGTAACTGTAAAGCTCGAATGGATGCCATCATTCCGATTTCCAAGGCGGGTCATGATTCCTGTTGTTACTATGATAAGTATTTCTCATTAACGAAAATACGGCCTTGCTTTTGCTGTAATGAAGATTGTTTTTCACCATAGACATATTATTGTGTCTATTAGAAGTATGTCTATGTTTTTCACCAACGCTGTTACTCTCTTTGCCTGATACAAGGGATAAGAAACAAGCAGTGCGAAGAAGAAAAAGAAAATCATTCTCTTTTTTTTTTTCTTTTTTTGTTTTGTTGTTGTTTTTTCAAACCTCTCTACTTTATCAGAGATAGATATAAAATTTTAATTAGAAAATAAAAATAAAAATAAGGCAAATGAGGCAAATTATTTTCTGTCTGAATTAAAAAAAAAAAAAAGACAGACTGACAAATAAAAAAAAAGCAAAAACAAAGTAAGAGAAGAGAAAGAAAAGGACAATCTGATCCACTGGTCCTTGGAGTCTTTTTTTTTTTTTTTTTCGTCAAGCCTTTCAATCCTAAGAAAGTAGTATTATTTCGGCGTTAAGTGGTTGCCTATTATTGATGAGAATGTTTGTGAGTAGAAATCTGGAGTATGGAAATTTTGCCCGGACAGCGGCATTCCGCTTACTCTTCATCGATTTTTAACAGCCGCTAGGATTGTTTAACGTGCTAAACGTACACATGGGACTTCCGAAATATATTTGCCGTTATTCAAGAAGTCTAGACGTCGAGCTTTCTCACTCAAAAAGCCAGGGAATCGTTGAGTCATTGAAAAAAAATGCAGATTTCATTCTTCACATCCTTCCCATCCCCCAAAAGCGAGATCCACGAGTCCAACTCGCAATTCACACCCTGAGCTGTTCACCAGGGAACAGACGCCAAACCACATCGCCACGGCGATCCCTCCCATCCTCTGTGTCCGATAACTAACAACTGCTTTACATTTCAATCACAGACCGCCGGAGAATTCTTGATTTTGCTTTTAGAAGGTCTGTTAATTAGGTTTTGGTTTGGATTTGGTTTTCACGGCGTATCAACACGAACACGGTTATACTGTGCCCAGCATGGCATCAGGTTGTTTAATTAGTTAGGTTAATGGACATTTTGTTACGCTTCTTCGACCTCTGTGACACATGAGACTGCATAGGAAACCCTCACGACATAATGCACATTAATTTGCGCGGATCTATAATGCTGCGAGGCTCTGTCGTGGATATTTCACTACACTGCGTGTGTAGGAATACAGTGGTTTAAAGGCACCTATCCATATAGTATCCATGAATTCCTCCCCCTGTTAATGTTAACAAAACATAGCGAAGTTTGTATGTATTTTTTTTTTTTTTTTGGTCTTACTAAAGTCCTAACATCTGCACCGGGGATAACCAGATGTTGCACCGCCACAACAAGCCGAAATCGCACACCTCTCATAGTAATTTAAATTCCTAAGCCTGGATCTTAAGAGGGTCAGGATCTTTCTTTAACAGATTCTTTGCTCATTTTTGCATGGTCTTTTTGTTTGAAAGATCAGCAGTGCAAAAACTTATCGCGACGGTCGCGATTCAACTTCTAAGCAGAGCAAATGAAAAGAAAAAGAAAGAGAGAGACCGGTCTGATTCTCACAAAGTGCAGGGTGAACTCTGTCCTTTTAACAAAAAAGCTATATAGAGCAAAACAGATTCAGTTGGATAATATGAGTCGCTGGAAAAAAAAATAAATCATCTGTGCAAAAAAAAAAAAAAAAAAAAGAAATAAAATATCCCCCTGAAAATAATAATTTTTTAAAATATTCAGATCAAAGATCTCTAATCCTTGTTGCTAGTTTGATGATTTTATACCTTCAACTGTACTGAGTACAATTAATCTGGGTTGAATAAACTTCGAGACAAATGATATTTGATTCCCGCCATTTTAGCTTCTTTTTTTGGGGGGGGGGGGGAGGGGGCGAAGGGGGAAGGGGGAAGCTATTGACAAAAATGTATTATAATGGCGCCCTTACAGTCCATTGCATTGCAATCTGATTGAGTTTGTCTTCTTGTGTGTTTGTGTATATGTGTGTGTGTTTTCTTTCAGTATGCAAACCTGACGGGAGTCTTCTTTGTTGTTGTTGTTGTTGTTGTGTGTGTGTGTGTGTTTCAATAACGACCTGACTATATTTAGCGGAGTAGCAACCACCCCTATGGTTAAAGTAAGTAGGTTAGACTCTCAGCAGCCAAACTGAGCGATTGACTGGTACCGGTGGGTTCCCGTATGTGCACAGAATGTGACGCAGCATTGTATAATGCGTATGCTTTTGGCGGTATCTATGCCCGCATGGCAGCCAGCCAGCCTGCGCTGCTTTGGGGATTTTCCTTTGCTCTGAAAACATTTTGTAGACACCTGTTTCCACTAAGGTTGATATGATGTCGAGCTGGTATTTTGTGAACAGAATGTTTGTGACACAGGAGAGAATAATTTCTGTCTGAAAAGGTAGGCGATCGGCAAGCATGCTAGTGTGATCGTGTCAAGTTTATTTTACCGCCCATAATGTGCGCGTCTCTGTATTGCACATCTGTTTTGTATTTTAGAACTTGTTTAACAGTACATGTACTTGTTATGCTTGATTCTCACGAGGTTCTGCGTGTTAAAATAGTTACGCTTTGTCACTGTGAATTTTACTTCATCCATTTATAATTATTTTATAACCATTTCTCATAATATATAGGTTACATAATCGTGTATCTCAAGTCCCTCCTTCATTCTGCTCTCTTTATCTGTTTTCTGTCTCTCTTTCTCTCTTTCTTTCTTATCTGTATTTTTTCTTCTCCTAGTTGTTTGATTTGTTTTATATGAGTGTGTCTATCTCTTCCTCTTTTTTTCTCTCTCTCACCCTCGCAGTATCTGTTCTTAGCCAGTCCTTCACTCTTCATTGCAGTCATTATCTGTCAGAATCTCTTTCTTCAGTCGGTTTGTCTATCAGACTATCTTTCTATCTGCCTATCTATCTACCTGTCTGCCTGCCCACTTGTCTGTCTATCTGTCTGCCTGTCCACGTATCTGTCTGTTGTCTGTCTGTCGGTCTGCCTGCCTGCCCACTTGTCTGCATATCTTCCTGTCCGTCTGTCTGTCTGGCTTACAATCACATAAATACAGAGTAACTATTATCTGCCTATATTTAACTCTCGATCCTGCTTCATGTTACTTTTTAACAACTCACACGTGTTGTTGCATTCCTGCCTTCACGCTCACTCTATCCCGTGCGCGGCTTCGTCTCTTCCAAAAATATCGAACGGCTACTGTGCCAGTGACCCAGATACCCTCACCTCGATTTCCGTGACATTATTAATCAAGCTAAGGTGAAGGACATTTTTTTTTTTCTTTTATGCTTAAATAACCCGATGCTGCCTTTGGTAGGAGTTATAAGTCATACCTCTGTTCTTATTTAGCTCAACAGGTGGTCCACATCAAGAAACTGAATGTTTAGTATGTAGTGTATGTTTTTAATCGTTCCAGCTAGCGTGTGAAAGTTTACTTCTCTTCAATAGTGTTTTTTGCAAACAAACAAACAAAACATGTTTGAAACGGAAGGTTTCTTTTTGAGTTGCTTGTCGTGCATTTCAGTAGTAGCAGTTCTCTCCCTCTCTCTCTCTCTCTCTCCCCGTTCCCATTTCTTGTTTTCTTGCTCTGTGTGCCCAGTTTGCGTGTTGCTTTTTCCCTTTCTCCTCGTCACTAATTTATCTTCTCTCACTCTCTTCCCCTTTCTTTCTTATCTCTCCGTTTTCTATCTATGACTCTTTCTCGCCGCCTGTCTCATTCGCTCTGTCTTTCTTTCTTTCTCTTTGCTTTCTCTTTCCTCTCTCTCGCTCGCTCGCTCATCAGAATGACCATGATCAATAATTTTGTGACATACAAAAAAATAACATTGATTTTCTCGACAGAACCTGTAACAAAAACAAAAACAAAAAAATTCTCTCTCTTTCTCTCTGTACTATTTCTTTTTTTTTCTCTCTCTCTCTTTTTCTCTCTCTTTCTCTCTCAAAGAATGACTCTGACTGATAATTTTTTGGAATATATAGATTTATCATTGATTTTCTCGACCAAAAAAATATAATAGTATGCATTCTCTCTCTCTCTCTCATAACACTTTTTTGCAATAAAACAGTCACCCTTTCATTGATTGTGCATGTACATGTAATTATTTAGATGTTAAAGCCTAGACTTGTTTTCAGCAGGTCATGACTTATAATACTGCGGTGCCCAAAGAGTACATATTGATCTTTTCACCAAAGAGAAAAAGTGCGGCCACAATGCATTATATTATTATAACATCTCAAGCGAGGAATATTTTGATTGCACTCATTTATGCACTCACGCACAAACTTAATCACTCAATCACTCACTTGTCGACTCGCCCCCTCGGTCCAGGTTTCGTTTTCATGCAATGCAGAGACAGCATTCTGTTTGTGTCAAGGCGTAAAAGCTCGTAGAACTCATAGCAGGGTTTTGTTTGTTTATGCTTTTCAAACTCATTGGGATTCAACTAGAAGCATTGTGCCGGCGTTGCTTTGGAGAGTCAGAAAATGCTGAATTTGTACAGCGATCGCTACGATGCCTCTCTCCCTTTCTCACCATACGTCTTCTTCTCTTTCTCTGTCTCTTTCCCTCTCCTCATCGTTTTCACTCTCTCATTACATCTCTTCTATCATGATCTCTCTCTCTCTCTTTCCATCTCTTTCTCCTCCTTTACTTGTCCTCCTCGCCTTCTCTCTTTCTTTACTTTTCTCAGTCTTTCATTCCATCGCCTCTGCTACGAGTCTTCTCTCTTCCTCAAACACACACACACACACATACACATACGCGCGTGCACGCATCCATACACTCACATCGAGACACACATTTTCTCTCCTGTTCTCACTCTTTAGCTCGCATCCCTGTATCCGTTGTTGTCGTTATCCCTCACTCTTCACCTAGAGTTCCCTGCTCTCTCTCTCTCTCTCTCTCTCTCTCTCTCTCTCTCTCTCTCTCTCGCTTGCTCGAGGTCTCTTTTTTCTCTCCTTCTCTCTCGTATACACGTTTTCTTTCGTGTTCTCACTCTTTAGCTCTCAAGTCATAGAAATCGTATACAAATCGTATGTTGTTGTTATTCCTAACTCATTACCACAGGTTTCTTCCCCCTTTCCCCCCCCCCTCTCTCTCTCTCTGGCTGCTTTTCTTTTTTTCTGTCTTTCTCTCGGTTTGACTCTCAATCGACCCATGTACATTCTCTCACTTTCTCTCTCTCTCTCTCTCATTCATTCGCTCCTCTCCTGCTGTCATCCTATCAAACAATCTTCTCGCCATTGATTGTTGATATTAGTTAGATGTAGAAATTGCGCAGACCATCGCACACTCATTTATTATCATGTTCCTACTTATATCAACACTTACAACAACAACAAAAAATCAGCTTTGAGAGAGTTTGTTATCACGCGCGCCATTTCCCAATAATCAGAGATAATATTGTAATATATCAAATCACAACACACAATAACAATATACTCTTCTCGATCCCATTACACAAACTCTTAAAGTCGTCCACAACTAGCGGAGTATTGATGTGGTTTTCAATGGGATGGCCGCTTCACGCAGGCCGTCTGAAAAGCTGATCTTCTCCCGCCTAGAGGAGGCGGCGAAACGAGTCTCCAAATGTGCGGGTATCGCATTCTGACAGGCGAAACTCCTGGTGAAAGTGACAGCCGCGGAGTCGGCCTGGTCTCGTCCAGCATAGCAGGCGCTTTCATCCCATTAATGAATAGCGAGCGGCGAGGCTTCGCGCGACTGTCACCCCACCTTGTTGACATACTAATATGCGCCTGTGCAGGTCGCGGCGTCTTCAAGTGTTGTTAATTTTGGTTCATCGACTTCGTCATTCAAAAGACCCCAACTTTAGCATCGCTCTCGCTGTTTTCTTTCCTCGGATGTGAGACATCAATCTGGTGTTTAATTCATATTGACATGTTCTGCAGGCTGGTCATGATAGATCTGTAAGAGAGTGGAAGTGTGTTGCATTCGTGGAACTTTGTTCATGCGGAGATTTTATTGACCGTAATATAATCTGATGTCTGCTGGTTAGCAGTTGTTGGTATCGAAGATGATGACGATATTAGTGAAGGTGTGTGTGATATCCTTATTGTGATAGGGACAAGAGGTAACATAGCCCCGAAAAACTACAGTTGTACTACGCCGTTGCTTTGATGATAGAGATATCAGAGTGATGCACGTTTACGTTCTATATACGTCTTTCAATCCCCTGGTGGAGAATATCTCAACGGGGATGATGCACGGAAGATAAATAATAAATAGATGACATATGTAGCGCTTATTCCTTTACAGCGCATTCTCTAAGCGCTTTATACTCTATTATTACCCCGACAAAAATTCAAAAGAGACACTCACGTTGTTGTTGTGATATTGGTAGCTGTAGTGATGATGTATCCTATAGGCCTACTTTCACTACTTTCAGTGACAAACAGGAAAGCGTAATATTAATTAACCAAACAAGCCTTATCGGGTATTAGCGCTTTACAAGCTAGTATATTTTCAACTTACCCAAAAACTAAAACATTTTTAAAACTATTATTATCTCCCTTGTTGCTGGGCTATTATAATATTGATAGGTAGATTCCGGTGATGATTTTATCATGCATTTTCAATGAAAAAAAAAAATAAGATGTCCAAATTCAGCTGTGTTTGCCCTTTGCTTTACTTAAACTTGGTAGCCCACGAACAGTGCAAAGTAATGTACAGTAAACCTTGACCCCGTTTTTGGATAAAGCTGCATTTTGTGACCTGGAATATCAAGCAGGTGTATTGATTGTTATTGTTGTTTGCTCTATATCTACTCAGGTCATGTAAACACGGCCACGGAACAGTGTGTGTTGCAAATTCCTTGCCTCATCACAATGTATGGCGCTCATCAGGAATACGAGGGACTAAATGATGAGTAAGATGTGCTTTCTTGTTGTTGTGTTTCTATTTCTCCTGTATTGTAACGTTTTGCCTTATTTTTAATCCTTTGTGCAATGAACTCATTCATTTATTTACACACTCGCTCATTTCTGCGTTGATACCCAGGGTTTCACACAGGTCACTTACGTTCATTGTTTCCCCTTTCTTTTTACTCACTCACTCATCACTCACTCATTCACTCACTCACTCATTAACTCACTCACTCACACTCACTCACTCACTCATTCGCCCACTTACTCATCAATTCATCCCACACTCACTCGCTCACTCACATACCCTCTTATTCTCTCTCTCTCACTCACTCACCTACCTACGCCACACATACTGACTCACTCACCCACTCACTCTCTCACACATTCACTCACTCACTCACTCACACTCATTCACTCACTCACTCACAAACTCATTCAATCACTCGCTCACTCACGCACTCATTTTCACACCCACATATAAATATACTCATTCACCCTTACACTATACGTCATTCATTCGCCGATTATCTTTCCTCTCGTTCCACTTTCACTCAGCCATTCATGCATAAATACATAGTGTGCTTTCCAAGCCATGCACTTGTACGGCCAATTTTGGGGCTGCTGTTCTTATTGCCCTAGCCCTTTACCCATTACCATCTTAGTGTGATAGCTGTGGTATTAGGTTTGTCTGCATCTTATTATCCCTCACGCTGACACTTTGTTACCATCATTAAGTTACGCATGATCGTATCACATGAAAACCGTACAATATTGGACTTCCTATAGGAGCAAAGTAACGATAGATCTACAACTCACAATGTTGTCTTTTTCCACTCTATTGCGGCGACGTGAGCATCGCATATACTCGCAGTGAAGAAGCCAGGCAGGGTGAATGGTTGTCGCTTCGATCCGTTCGATCCCACACATCATGTCCTCGGAGCATTCCAAAAATTCAGTAATTACTTACATTTATCTTTTAGGCTGACTTATCAGGGAAGTTCCCAAGAATGGCGAGATTGGGCAGTATTATTCGAACTCGCAGGAAAGTGGTATTGATCTTTGTACTGAGCAAAAAGCTATCGGCGTTGACCGTAATGCCATGTGTTATTATCGATCAGAGTTTGTTCTTAGTGACCTAGATAGTCTGACGGGAGGCAAGGACCAGATCGAAAAAAACATGAGTTTGCATGTATGGTTAGAGAATGTATAGAATGACGGGTAGCATGGGCCATATTGAGAGATCTAAGATTTATTGTAAGTGTGGAACTGCAGAAAATTGTGATGTGGGTGCGCGTGATTGAAATTGCTGACCTGTCAGATAACCTGATGGGTAGATTGGGCCAGGTCGAAAGACATATAAGTTTGTTTGTATATTACAGAAAATGTAAAGAATGATAGGTGGCATCGTTATATTATATATATATTTATATACTTTGATCAGCTTTTTGACGTGTAAACGTACTCACCGTGCTTGGCACGATATGGCCATAACCGTAATGATGTATCGTTAAATCCCAACACAACAAATAAACAAACAAACAGTCAAACTGAGAGCTGTACAAGTTAATGTAAGGATAGAGCTACACAGAATAATAACTGCTACAGATATTATGAAAATACAGACGGGTTTGTAGTTTATAGGCCCTCTCTGAAAAGCATGACAACCAGTGTGATTGCTCTTGTCCAGTAATAATGTCTGGGTAGTCTTCAGAATCTTTCTGAAGTTTGCACCAATTTGTGTGCAAACAGTGAACAGCGGGTAAGAGACAGATGCACTGTGTATAATGTACACTCTGGCATTTTGATTGAGCTGTGTTTATTGCCTTGAAAAGTACGTTAGTCGCGACAACTCAGCGTATGACTTCTTTTTGTTAACGCTGTGATATTGTACATAACTTCATGCATGCTGTTATGCAGGCAGATTTTAAGACCAAACACAAAGGATTTGTTAGAACAGTGGGAAAATGGCCACCCAAAACAAGATTCGGAAATGTAGTTTTGTTTTGTTTGTAAAAAGGTGTATGGATCCACTGCGTGTGACGTCACGAACGCCATTTTGAGGGGTTTCAACCAGATAGCCATAAAGTTGAATTGCTGTGCTGTCTAGATTTAGAACTAGAAGCTGGTCTCGCACACCAAGTTTGTCATAAGATCAGAAACAGGTGGAAATAACTTGCTGTTATCACTCCACTGAGATGCACTGGTGATGAAAGAATCGCTGGTATTAATTTTTGCCATATACATTCTGACCTTGGAAGCTGGTTTAAAGTCTACACCCATTGTTGTCATAGCAATTACCCACTCAAAATGGCGGATGCGGGAGTAAACCATAGCTTACCCGCAGAGGATCTAGGCATGGGGCAACTTGAGAGAAGCGCGTTTGCTTATACATGTATTGTTATAAATGTTACATTACACATTAGATGATGTAACAGGGATCACTTAGAATCCCAGGAGATGATGCAGTGAAGCGTGCACAAGATGATGCAGAGCATGGTCTAGACCTAGAAATACTAGTTTGAATGTGTGTGATAGAGAGCGCACACTGTGATGACAGCATGAAACCGGTCGCTCGCATGGATTTGTAATAATTTGAGCCAGATTTAAAGACAAGAAAAAAAAAAAAAAACCTTGAGACTTGTCTGGACATGCTATAAGATGTACAAAATCATAGATAGCACAAACTCTTACGGAGAGACGCGGATGCGTTGAAATTTATGGGTTGTGCGAAATTGTGGACAGCATGGACCAGATGAAAAGAGTATGTATAGTTCACAACGTTGGCTCTAATCGGTAATTATCTGTACGTTACCTTTAGAAAGAACTACAGACCGATTAAACGACAATATGCCGATGTTAGTAACAGTTGCGACCTGGAGTGGCTAGCCTGATAATTGGCTGTTATCATCCAAGACTACAGGGCATAGGTCAAACAGCATATATCATGGCTATTCGCTCAGCCCGAAGCTAGACACCTGATCTCTTTCCGCCCTCTGTAGTCGTTTTTGCCATATTAATCGACAATTGATGATCAATCGTTCATTTATCGATACATTTGTTGAATCACTGATTCTGTTATATCCTATGATGACTATTAGCGACTGTGAACGTTAATTTAAATAATTTTGTATCTCGCATGGCACATTGGTTTATAGAATAAAACGGCACACCTTAGATTAAATTAGATAGTATGGTCTTGATCGAAAAAAAAAACCACACACACAAAAAAAAAAAAATTTGTAACAGACATAGCAAGACTAGATCGGAAAGATACGGGTTTGTGGAAAGTTATTCTGAAATGACTTGGATATTAAAATTTCTCTCTTTCTTATCGCAACAGTACTTGCATTGTACAATAATGTTGCCGTATCTGATAATATTAAAGTATTCTACTATACTGGGATATATAATAATCATGCAAGGCACTGCACTGGAACGAAGGACACGAGAAAGACCCCGCCCCACCCCGAACCCTACCCCCCCCCCCCCAACCACCATCACCACCACCACTCCTTCCTGCCCAAGGAAAAAAAAAAAGGATGGGAGGATAACATCAACAAATGCATGGATCTCCATTTTGCCACCAGACTGAAACTTGCGGACGATCGGGAGGGACAGAAGGTTGTCAGAATGTCAGAAGTCCTAACAGCTTCTCACTGGCTATGGAACTAACCTAGATCTAGCCAAACCTAATTTATGTGCGATGTTCTTGAGGATGGCCTGAAGAATGTGGTGGACTGTATTCCTCGACGAACATAGGGCTGGCTTCAGGGTAATGGGCAGAAACAAGAGAGCAGAGGGCATAAAGTAGATGAGAGCTATTGAGAAGAGGGGCGGGGAAGGGGATATTGGGGAAAATAGGCTGGAAAAGAATGGAAGGATTTGGGGGGAGGGAGGGGTGGGTCGAATCCATTCATTTTGACAATATCCCTGGCAAGTCCATGGCGAACAGACTTCTAAGCATGACATGGTAAGAAAAGATACTTTCCGACACACACACATACACATTCACACAACCACAAGCACACAAATAATAAACGCACAGGCATTACCTATGGAGATTTCGCCGCCTACGAAGAGAGAGAGAGAGAGACCAAAAGGGGGGGGGGGGAGGGGGGCAAGTTATGGGAGGACGGGATGAGGGCAATGTCCTAAAAGTAGCGCGCCACATGTGGAGATAATTTATACACTCTTAATCTACTCCCAACACGCGTATCCTCTCAGATAAGTTTTCGCCAAGCCTGCGGCCCGAGGTCATCGTAAACTGCCTACAGCTTTTCACTCCTACGACAAAAAAAAACATTGAACTAGAAATAACGGCTACATGGAATTCCAAGCTCATAGTGAAGCCAACAACAAGAAGCTTTGGCTGTCTAGTAAAGTACATTATATATACAGAAGGAGGGGAAGGGGGAGTGGGATCGGTTCACACAAAAACTACATGTAACCCAAGACATCGCTCGGGAGGGGAGGATGGGGCAGAAGAAGAAGCGGGCAGAGGAGGAAATGGGCCGATAAACCTCTCAGAATGGACCAAAAAATGTTATACCGAAACTCAGGTATTTATGAGGCATATAATTAATAAAGATGAAAAACACGAATGCGGAGAATTGGTATGTGTCACCGTGGCGTCTCCCTTACCACCATGGATCTATTCAACCGAGAGATCAGACCAGGAACAGATCAGTAACAAAAGAAAACAACAAGACTATGACCGAATATAAGTTGCGAATAAATCAACTTTGAGAAAGGTAGACCGAAAACATGGTCAATCTTAGAGATGTCGAGAGGCCGATCTAATCAAGGATTCGCCCCATTGTACTCTCCACTGTGATTCCCTTTCAAACAACAGACAGTAAGTATGATAATATAGTACTCATAACATAGTACATTCAAGCGTAAACTATCTCTGTATCTCAAACTTTAATGTGACATGTTGTCATAGAAATCCTGTCGTTTCTGTACTTTCCAACGACACTAACTAGGATTAAATAAAAGTGAAAAAAAAAAAGAATAAAGAATAAAAAAGAATTTCGGTCAATACGTGCTTTAGTCACGGTATGGACATCAATCTGGGGGTATCTCTTGCAGAAAATAACTTTTTGAGAGTGATAACTCTTGAAGAAGATGACTCTTGCAAGGAAGGAGAGGAGACTAGAACAGGTCAGAGGATTTGACCTTTATGTCGACGGTTAGTCAGAAGAAGAGACGTGAACATACTAATTTTTGTTTCAAGCTGAGTCAGTATTTTGACAGACAATCGATATAATAGTTGGAACAGCAGACAAAGCCTAGATGATCGGAGATAAAAGCTCTGGAATACACTTGCTCCATAGTTGAAGAAAGGCATTGTGTATCACAGATTAAAGCCAACAGGAGAACTATGACGGTCAAATCCTTGCAGCAGGGCACAGCACGTCTAATGAACTTTAGTCGGCGTACGAAATGTTCGAACTATACGTTTTTCCTCAATAACTTTGTTCCTAATGGACATTTTTGTAAAAAAATGAATTTCCAATTTGTCTTAACTGAAACCTATTTATTTCGGTTCATTTACTAGTGGAGATAACTTTTGGTCTTGACAAAACTGTATTGAAATCGACAATACTGATATGTCATTTGTGGGACTTTTGTTAGGTTTCACAGTAGAAGGCGTCAGCAGAGGTGTCTGGAACTCGCATGAGGTAAAACAAAATGGTCCAGGAAGCTATGCACAATTTAAAAGAAATCGGTCCACTCTAAGGGAAGCTCCAACATTTGCGCGCGGACTATACTGCACGTTATCATTGGCGTGCACTGGCAAGAAACACCCGTGAGTTGAAGCTTTGGAATTACCGTAACGAGTAAAATAATAGCCAATTTTTCATCTTTTTATTTTAATTCTTGCGACTGTGTCTTTTTATCCTAATGTCTCAGACCGTATCTTTTTATTCTTCTTCCTATGGTGGCCATGTCTTTTTTTCATATTAATTCACGTGATTATCTTTATCATAATTCCTGTAATAATGACTTTCTGTCCTGTTTGTTTGACTGTTTTTTTAAAAATTCTTTTTATTCCTCTGACTTGGTCTTTCAATTCTAACTCCTCTATGTATTTTTATCCTAATTCCTCTGGTCGTGTCATTTTACCCTAATTCCCTTGACTATGTCTTTTTACCTTAAATATCTTTGCGAATTCCTTTATCCTATTTCGCTTGAACATGTCTTTTATCGTAATTTTGTAACTGCATCTTTTATGTGGCAACGACACCAGTATTATGGATACTTAGGAAAGTCCAAAGATTCTGAGGGATTTCGTGGCATCCTGTCATCTCATCCAGCCTATTCCCATAATGCCACATTAGTGTGTTAATGTGATGCTTGGTGAGATCTTCAGTGCTAAAACTCATGCACACGAAAGCGTAATATTATTTAGTGTTGGCGATAGCGGAGTGGTTGAAGCCCAGGGGGAGAAAGAAAGAGAGAGAGGAAGAGAAAGAGACCATAGCGCCGTTCGGTAACAGCCTATCGCTGAGATGTCTGTCACTGTCTCAGATTCCTAAAGAAGTGGGGATCAGACACGACAGCTGTTGGGCGTTGATGCTACAACATTTCTCATACTGACGTAATTTGACAGAACGCCCTATTCATTATAGTTTAATTATTTTTTCACCTATTCGAATAAATAATCTAGCTCTCCACGTGATTAAAAAAAGCAACTTTTATCACTCCAGATTATAAAAAAAGATATAAATGATTACCCATGTTTTAAAAATAATAATCGATGAATTGGATCCTGAGATTTTAGCGAAACGAAAGTTTTGGGGGAAGGACATTTTGTCCAAGTAGCCGAGGATAGAGCGCTTCCCGTTATTACATAGCCCTCTGTGATGGTTGACGTGGTGTTGTCAATACGAATGGGGTTAAAGAGCCCTATTACCGCAGGCCCTGTGTTTGACTGCCTTAGTGTTGTTGTGTCTGTTGTTATTGGTGCTGATAATTGGTCTGCTTCCGATGTGATGCTGCCCAACCGAGGTCCTAATCGGTAAACCCTTCTCCGACCAGTTTTCGATCTCAGCCACCTGAGGTACACCATTGGCTTGTCTCCCGTCTCCTTTTGTGCAGTTTTGTCTTCGATTTGTCTATGAGACTAGCTGGTAAAATTGTTCTGAAAAATAATATAATGTCACAGACATTGTAAATTTATTGTTGTCAAGCAGAGAACCCACGGCCTTCGTGGGAGATTTTTTAAAAATATAGGTCAAACCCATACTGCCTTGCTACTTAAAGTGTGTGGCAAGCGTGTGCACCATGATGTTGGTATTTTGGATGATTGAACTTCATGCTACCCAAAGAAAACATGTTTGACGTTTTGAACGCGTCATGCTGTCGAACTAAAATTCGGATCAAACACTCTTGCGAGTTCACTATTCAAATATTGTCGCCTTTTTAGAATCACGTCAAGCTTAGTAAACTTTTTTCAGGCTTGATGAAAGTAGAAACACAGATCTTTATGCAACAATGTCGGATGCCAATTTTCATATCGATACTTTCAGTAGTTTTTGAGTCTATAAGCCTTTTATGGGTTTTGTTGCAGATTATAGAATAGATAGACAGATGCGCCAACACAGTACATTTATTTCCGTTCTGCCTCTATCTCAGTTCCGACTACTTATCCAGTGTTGTCACTTTCTATCGAAAATAAAAGTTAATACTAGGCCTATAACGTCGTACATCAAAGATCATGAAACAGGACTGACGTGGGTCGAGGAAGGACGTACTGTGTTTGCATCTCCATAGTGTTTATCTCTATTTTGCAGATGGAGAGAAGTCAGTGAGTACTCAGTTGGAGCTAGCTGTGACCGAAGCGGTTTCGAGTTCGAGACTTGGGCAGTGTGTTTACACACTAACCTATCGACATCCATCCACACATCGCCTTCCCCCGCCCACTAGACTAATGAGCTTTTTATTTGTTTCAATCAGCTATTTCTCTTTGCCAAGTTCAAGCGGTATGACACGAGCATTGCACAGGAAGAGAATATCACTTTTCAGCTTGTTCTTTCAGACACGTGCAGCAAAAAAAATTTGAAAAACTTATCACAATGAGAAAAACAAAACAGAACAGAACAGTTTCTTCATATGGTGACTTTTTCAGAATTTTCTGTTACTTATGTTTCCAATGGCAAAGGAAAAAGTGTTTTTTTTTACCCCATTCTTTACAATGCTTATGCTATACTGCTTGTGCTCAGCAGAGGGAAGTAATTTGGTTGACGGTCAAAATGGCCCATTTCCCTCGGTCGATACTCATATGATCCATGATTTACACACTCTATGAAATGCAGTAGAAAGAGGGTTATCTTACCAGTGCTACAAAAATATTCTTGCAGATTTTTATTTGACTTAGCCTCCCAAGAGACTTTATGACACTTTCTCCCATGTGTATATTGTATTCAGGGGAGATAGGAGTAAGAGGAGAAAGAAAACAGCGTAGAACATTTTTTTCAATACCTATAGTTTCCTACTGAGACGATTCTACTTTTTCCATGTGCTGGAGTCTGATAAGTAAACCGAGCACATTCATGAAGAATCATATAGATGTAGTCTGCAAATAATAGACAGCAACGCATAAATTCTTTCTGGGTTCTGTGTTCTTTCTTCTTTTTTTCCCCTCCTTCGATCTCCTTCGAGTCTACGGCGTAGCCTGATCGAAAATGTCTGGGGCATACTGTAGAATTAGCTTGTTATATTTGATGATATAGTTAATTTCCATGCGCCACCGAAAAGGTATTATACAGGCCTGTCTTGTGTAAAGGCAGAAACTGGACAAATTGTAAGACACACACATAAACCAATGAAAAGAAAACGACAAAGAATCTGTCCGGGGGGAGGGAAGGGTGTTGTAGGGACATTGATTCATTATGTCTGTCTTTTTTGTGCACCATCTTTTCTAATCCCTCACATTTTCCATTTTCTTCATCCTCATTATTCTTCATTATGCATGAATAAATTCAATTTCCATACTTATGACAAGAACTTGATGCATTTCCCACTCACTGGAGCCTGTTACACTGAAGGCGGTCCGCCCAATTATAGGTCTACAAGAGCAACGTTATAAATATCCAAGAGAAATGAACGCATTAACAAACAAGGTTTATGGATTTCACCTTCACCGATATAGCAGCTTCAATGAGCAGTGAAGGTCAGCCGGGTTTGCAAAAATCGAGCGCTCTTAAGATGTCCTTGGGTAACAACTATAGCGTGTAAACCGGCCACAAATTCATTAAAATCTTGCTTGGTAAAACTCTGAAGATCAGTTAAACTTACGAACTCGCCAGTCCTTGACACAATGTGTCAAATTTCAGTAACATCAGCTTAGATCTAGGTGAAAAAATGATGTGGTAACAAATTTCTTCGAAAAGCAATCATGATCTGTCTGAATTCCACCACGCAAATTTCCCCTTTAACTTCACACTTATATAATAATAACAAGTGGTAAATATTGCTGTTGTGGCCAGTTTTAATAAACGAGACAAACTACACAAAAAAAAGAGGGTGAGATCCGTATTTACATCAACACTATTTCATCGTGCTATAAGATTTTAAGACTTGACAGCGGTGTCAAAGTGTATATCTTAGCCTGAATTCTTTAATTGATTCAAGTATTTTTCCACTCAAACTTTTCTGAGTTTTAATGACTCTCACGACACGCTCGAAGGTTCTGTGATGAAGAGCGTCACTGACCCAAACGAAAAAGGCCGTGATCTTGTGTCCCACTTGTACCATATTTATTTGGCCCACATTTTCATTGAGACTCGTGACCGTGACGGAGGAGATACTAAATTATTCAAAGTCAGCAAAGCTTTAGTATCTGTTTATCACACTATTAATCTCTTTTATAGAAACACCTGCAGTTCTCGCTACGTGAAACCCAAATCTATATCGTGATTTTTTGGGTATGCGGTATATAACCAAAGTGAAAAAAGAAAGCAATGTAAGTAATGTGTCCTTAATCTTGGTCTTCCGTTTTGTTAAAAATGCCAAAGTTATGTCCCGATTTTCTCACAAACAGCGGTGTTAGGGAAACAGCGTATGTCTACCTGTCTGTCTGTAAAAAATTATATTTTTTTCCTTTAAGATGCCTCTCTTTTTCCTTCCCCATTTCCTTTGTCTCATCTCATTATTCATGCTACTTTTCAATCCAGGCTCCCCGTGTCTCATTTGTTCTCCCTGTCCATTTCCCTTCTTTCTCTTCTTTTCTCCATCTTCTCTCCCTCTGTCACAGACACACACCCTGTTCCCCATCTCCTTTCTCTCTATCTCCTTCTCTCTCTCTCTACCGCATTTCGCCATATATGGTCCGTTTCCATGATAACTTTCCATTCCTCGTTCCATGATGATTTGTATCTCTGTATTTCATCGCGCTTTATTGACAGTGTATTCCAATGAGCAAAATCATAACGAAACATATCAGTGATACACCATGATACTTTTTCCCTCGAATAAACAGAGTCTGGCTGAAGGATGGAACAAGAAAAAAAAAAGGCGGGGGGAGGGGAGGGGGAGTAGGGGGTTGGAAAGAGGAGGGGGAGGGGGATGGAGGGAAACAGTGCTCCTTACTTCGAAAAGAAAAGACAATAATAACCACTGTATCCCTGACAACACTGTTGTGAGAAAATCGGAATTTACCCTGGCATTTTTAACAAAAGGAAACAGATTTAAATGCATTTTTTAAAAAACGAATGGAGTGATACAATAGACTGTTATTTAATCACTTAGCCTAATGTTGTTGAAAATTGTGCTTGAATAGGTTGTGTGAAAGCGGGCGGGGATACTTTTTATGTGTTGAAGATAATGGTTTATCACAGCATATCGGAGTTTCCCGATGGACCGCTGGATGAGAACGAGCAAGCGCAGCCTCGCCATCGTTGAGATTCGAGAATGGGACATTTTTTTTTTTTACCATCCGTATTACTTTCCTGTTATGTTGCCTTTTCTATACGGCTTTCAACCTCCTGGAATGATTATCTCGGCGGCCTTTCCTTTGCCAGACCGAAGGAGTATTGCACAATAGATTTGTTCCAACCAAGCGAAAGGCTGGAAATCCCCGCGTCTATTTGTAGGAGGGGTACAGACACTCCAAACTGTTCACAAGTTTGACTCACTTGGGTAGGTAATGTGTGACTAATGCTCTTTGCTGTGAGCCGATTGAACCGAGATGTTCTCCAAATAATAGTATCAGTAGTGAGTAGTGTTAATGAAATTAACGTAGGAAAACGCCTGACGTACTTCCGCGTTGTTTTTTTTTTCCGAAACTTGTGTACTATTAATTCTAGGTGGAGCGTAGCACACATGAGTGTTCTAATTTAGCAAAGGGTACAAACTCTCCGCCGGGGATTTCCAGGTCTGTGCTTGGTCGAATATGAGCTATTGTCATTTGAAAAAAAAAAATCGTAAGAAAAAAAAAAAGAAAGGAAAAAAAAAATACTAAGCTCATATAAAAAGAAAACATTTTTTTCACGCAATGATTTTTTAGGAATTTTCCATGCATGATACATGTTTCATTCAAAGAGTACAGAAGTCTTTTCTTTTCCTTTTTTTTCCTTTTTTTTCCTTTAGTGCTTGTTCAATCAGCACTTGTTATATCTGACAAAGGGAAGTAACAGCTGATCAAAACAATCCATATTTCCCATCCCCTCTCTGACTCCCCCATCCCACCCCCAGCCCATCCCCCCTCCCTTTCCTTATTCCTCTTAGCCATCGCGCTCTCTAGACACGCGATGCTCTTAGCCCGTCCAGATCACGCGCTCCCGTCTGACCCATCCGCCCCTGCCCTGGCAATACCGTGGATGGATACGACCTAGTTTGGGCCTGGCCAGGGGTCAAGGTCACTGATTTAGGCCAAAACGTAAGCCTCCCATATGACCTGAGGAGGTCATGGGTTACAGGTCGTTGGCACTTTTCTAGGATAGTGGCACGTGTGATCAGTAAGATTATGTAGCCTGATATCATAACTGAGCACGAACACATGTAGATGAAGAACGAGAAATTGGGAGGTTGGGTGGATGTGTCTGTTTGTGAGAAGGGGAGGGTTGGGTGAACTGAAAATGGTCATTCAATTATTGAGCCATATAGATAGATAAGTAGACAGACAGAAAGCTAGACTGACGAACAGGCACCTAGATAGATAGATAGATAGATAGATAGATAGATAGATAGATAGATAGATAGATAGATAGATAGATAGATAGATA
>JBCEWB010399558.1:0-20632 GCA_039654565.1 Peronia peronii
GGGAGGGTTGAGGTGTCCTTAAGATATTTTTTAATTATTATTATTAGTGACTGCCTATTTTCATTTTTTTTATTTTATCCAATTTGGCATGCTAATATAGGAAGATAAATAAAAAAAAAATTACTTTCTTGAATAGCTGCCGCCATGGCAAAGCTGCCATCTTGGGTTTCAGAGTCCCTAAAATGTCTCTTCCGGAAATATCAATGAAACTTAAAGAAACTTGGTCATTGTGTTATTTGACATGTATCTAACAATTTACTTATTCTCAGCTCTTAATGTGCAAAAGAAAATTTTCTAGAAGTCTTTTAAAAAGCCAAAAGTGAAATTTTATTATTTTTTTTCCTTTGTCATGACAAAATTCTATTTTTCTCCAAAAGCTACTAACAAAATGGGTCACTAAAATGTACGTTGTTTCTTTTTAAGTCAGGGTGTGAAAATGATATATGCTAAATTTGGCTAAAATCGGTGGTACTTTTTTTTTTAAAATGTACATGCAGAGTTTTTGATACGGCGTTTAGCCTTAAAACAGCTTCTTTCCCCACATTAATTCTCTCTCTGTGGTTTGATTTCTGTGCCTTTTAATGACTTTTCCTGGTTTTCTGTTCGTATTTTTTCTCGAAGTAAGGACTTCTGTAAAATAACTTTTGGGTTCTTGAGGGCCTCCATATCGTTCACTTTAAAAACCTTGACCTTTGGTCACACCTGTGCTCAGAAACAGCAGAAAGAAAAAGAGAATTTCACTCTTTTAAGGAGGTGATCTTTCATTTAGAGCGCCTGGTGAAAGCTCACACTCATATTTGGCTTGGATATGACTTTTTTTCACCTCAAAGTGGTCACCCAGTGTCCACCATTGGTACTGAGGTTCAAGATATTGCTAGAAAAGGTCATAACCAGATGTTTTATCCATTCTCTCCTGTATCCGGTGAAGCAGTGATGATTTACCACTGCTATAACATCCAGAGGGAGCCAAATCCTGGTGACAGTAGGTCAAGATTTGTTGGGCGACCTTATTGTCCAAACACGTTAAATGGACATATCCACTTTTTAACGCTATTTTTATGTTAAGAAAAGGCAGGACTTTTAAGAGACAACATAAACCCAGGATGGCATTTTGGGGAGATTGTTTTTTTTTTTTTACAGCAAAAATCCTATTTCAGGACGCCCCCCTCCACCAACCCTAAAGAAAACTGCATGCTTTTTCCACTAAGGAGCCATTTTGTTATTGTTGTTGTTGTTGTTTTGGTTCTTGTTGTTGTTGATGATGATGACGATCTATATTCACACAGGGCAGTTCAATGCAAAGAGGTACAAAATCATAAAATACATTGTCCTTACCGATTTAACAGGGCGTTGAGGACCTTAAAGCAAATCATATTATTCTACTCAGGATTGTTATTGACCAGCCCCATTCCACTTGAGAAACAAAAGGTGTCAACCAAGCTCTGCAAGAGGAAAGCAAAATCACTTTCACACTTTTTCACTCGAAAGGAACGGCATGAAAAAACTCCACAAAAATGCATCATTTAAGAAAAAACTTTCCTTGGTATCGTAATAATATGACTCTTCTTTACATTACTGGTTCATACTCCTTTGTATCTGGTATAGAGAAATTAAAAAGCTGTGAAAAAGAGAAAAAAAAAAAAGTAATTCCTACTTTAAGACTCAAATCACTATTCAAAAACGGAGAAGGAAATTATTTTATTATGTATCGGTGTTTGTGTCTTTTTCAATGATCGTGCTGCTCCATTTGCTACATAAACAACTAATGTGTATCTGCCATCAAACGGCCCCAAAGTGCTAGAACAAACAATGTGACAAACATAAACGCCGTCTTTGTAAGCAGTGCTATTCTGCATCGATTATCGTGAACGTTGAAACTATATGAACTCATATTGATTATTGCTTTGTAATTACTCTAGTCGTCATCATCATCATCTTCATAGCCATCGTTATTTTCTTGTTGTTGTCGTCCTGTCCTCTTTGTTACTGCTTTTGCTGTCATAGTCGTTGTTGATATTGTATTATTATTATTTCTGTTGCCGTCACTGTTGTTGTTTTTGTTGTTGTTGATGATGACGTTGTCAAAGTTGCTACCATCATTATTTTAGGAAACCATTTTCATTACTTTTCTTTCATTGGAAGCAGGTTCCTAAATGCTATTCTATGAAAACACTTCCGTTTGGTAAGAAACTGCTCTATCTTGGTATCCGGCACACCAGACCAGGAATCAAACTAAATATGAAGGACTATGAAATGGTCCCAAGGCGATAGCATACAATGCAAGAAATCGAAAGACCGTCATAAAAAGCAGTACTATGCTGCATAATTCGAAACCGAAGTGTCCTCAATAGATTGGAGAGCAAGCTGATAGCTATATGTACAAGCTATTAGACTGCCCAAAAGTGCTATAGTAGACAATACCACAAATCTAAACGTTTGTCTTAGACAGAATCATAGGATGGGAGAGTATACTCACGAACAGATGAGTTTGCAGTAAATCAGAATGCTATCATTACAAAGTGCCATTAGAGTGTCCTTAAGTGCTGGCATATGGAAGTACAAACCTAAGCATAGTCTTTGAAAGTAATGCCATTCTGTGAGCCAACAATACAAAATCATCCTCTGCACAACAGATCAGACAGCAAGCAGTTTCAGCGTACTGAGAAACTGTCCCAAAATATGAACAAACTATGCTGAAAGTTTAAACACTTTCGGAGAAAGTGATACCATGCTGTGAGAGCATACCTTGAAATCGATGCCTCCATAGTACATCAGATACCAAGTTGACAATTGAAAACACGCTAGCAGATTGTCCAAAAGAGGTGGCAGAAAGTACTGCTACAAATCCACACATTATTTTATATGAAAAAAAAAGGCTTATCATGCTGTACATGAACAATAACAAGTCGATGTGTCTATACTACTATAGATCAATAAGCAAACAGATACAAATCACGGTGTTAGCAGGGCTTGTCAAAGTGATAACAGGCTGTGCCACAAATTAAACACCGTCCCAGAAAGCAGTGCCATTCAATGACAGAACACTCGGTGTCTGTACAGTGCATTTTAATGCAGGAAGACCGTCCCAAAGCGATCGCAGACAACACTACAGATCCACTATCTTAGATAACAGTTCCGTGCTAAGGGAGAGACCTGGTGACCGTTGTGAATGAAAATGAAAGCAACCCATTAAAGGGTGTCAAGAGACTTTTTCTAGCTACATCCGTGTTACAGAAGAATGTGTGAAAGTGCAAGCTTGTCGGTTCAACCTAATTCAAACAATTTATCTGCATTTGCAAGACAAAAGTCTGAAATTTGCAAGTAGAATGGAGTCCCTTGATCCTGCAGACAATCCCTAAATGCAACTGTCATAGTGCGGAGAGCACAAGAAGAATGCAAAGAACAATGTCTGAAACTGCTGGCAGACTGCTCCACTGGGCAGGCAGACAACCCCGGAGAACCAGCAGGCTCTTCCAGCAAACAGGCATAAAGTCTTAGTGTGCAATCAGGTTGATTCCTAGTGTACAGAGATCATTCTCAAGAGCATATATCTTTCCTCAAGTGAAGAAGAGTATCCACTACGCCATCAGTCAATCTCGAAGTACCAACGGGCTAAGCCGTAAAGCCGACAAAATGACAAAGGCTGTCTATGAAACATTTTACATCGCAAGCAGATTGTCCCCAAAAGGATAGTCCTATTCTACTGTATGAAGCGGTTGCGGTTACAGTTTTCGTAAGCTTTTCAACCTCCTGTCGTGGTGGTTATCCCAGGCGATGTATGAAGCGAGGAATACGTGAACAAGTGTAAAATAGACTGTCCCAGAATGAATTTTTATAGACATCTGCCACTGTCCACTAAGCCCTCATCCCAAAGAAATAAATTATACCAATAATTAATCTCAATCAAACTGTTCTGCAAACTTTAATGTTATGTGTCCTCTTGACGAAGATCTTGTTACGGTTTCATACGTTCTCATCACATAATAAACAGTAATAGACTACTTAATGATGGAATAATCTAGGCGATGACAAAATTGCACGACACAGAGAGGACAATTTGGTTAATTTTCAACATGACATAGCGGTGATTTCATTCCACACAGCCAGAGGCGAATAGATTAAAACACATTAAACTTAGAGAGAAGACAGCATGGGTATGATATGTTAGTTTATCGATTTCATTATTTTCTGTTATTGACTGTAATGTCGTCATGCCACTTGGCTATTCGTTATTGTTGAAGGAGTTATTGTGTCTGTAGCTTTAAAAAACGCTGGATTCTAAATAAAAGCCCACTTAGTTTTTAGTTTGTTTCTTTGTTCGTTTTTTTGTTTTTTTTAAAATCAATACACAGAATTTTGTTCGTGAAGAAGAATAAACAGTTTGTTGTTAAATAATCCTCTCTTAACTAATTACCTGCAACTTTTGATTTTTTTGTTCTTTATATTTAGTACCCGCTTCTTCTCTCTCGCACCCCTTTCCTTTCTCAACAGGCTAAACATTTTCCAGCTCTTGCTCAGAACTGATTCCTCGAACAACAGATCAGTTTTAAGAACAAATAGAAAAAAATATCTTTCCTAATTTCAAGATTAGAATTTCGTTTGGATGTATCCTTTGATAAACGTTTTCTTGAGCGTCCAAATGTCAAAATCACATAACATAATGCCTGTAAAAGACGTTGACTTTGTATTTGGATCTAATTATTGTATTTTCCACTATGCAATGTCAATAGTTATGGTTAGGATTTTGCCAGTATGCAGACCATCTTTTCTATTTGATCCAGTTCTCTAGACATATCATAACCGAATGCAAGCTTGTCTGTGCTACAGATGAAGTCATGAGACGTGAATAACAATATAAAATACAGATCTTTCTCTTGAATAGACGTCCCTCCCCTGTCCTCCCGCCAGCATGGTACTGGCTAGAAAAGAAGCGAAAGACAGAACTTTGATCCATCATTATGTATGTATCAGTGATAGATTTACCTGTAGCATTATAAAACATGCCTAGGTTGGCTGCAAGATGAAAGCCACAAAGCGGTGGTTGTCTAGGAGACATATAGGCAACATACAAGTTCTGGACTGGAGTATGTGGGGAACATTTTATGTATGATAAGTGTTTTGAGCTATATATCTATCAATCTCAACTAATTGAAATTGATAGAAATGGTTGCTCAGCTTCATGGGATCTTTGTAATCAGGATCTAGATCAAAAGTGTTAAATAAAGTCAAGCCTGATTGTAAACTTTACCAATTATAGTCTTTATCCTATAAGTATCAGGATACCGGTCCGCTCAAACCATCATATTTTGTATTGTCTTTTCTTTCCACATAGCCATGTGTGATATTAACAACACGGCAATCATACCATCTCATACTGAAACATTAATCTTTTCTCATCCTGAAACATTAAATGTCATTCCTCATACCAGAATATCAAGTGTCATCTTTCTTACTGAAACAGTAAGTGTCATTCCTCATCCTGAACCATCAAGTGTCGGTCCCTGTACATAAATATTAAGGCTGTCACAGAAACATTAACATTCCAGCAGTCTCTACGTTCACTTTAGGAGTTAAGTCGTCACAAAGGGCTGATCTAGCTGTCAACGAGGTTAGTTTCATCCAAACAGACTATCACAGCTAAGTATGTTTACACACATTTCGTTTGTATAAGTCTAATCACAGGCTTTCCATAATGTTGTGTCTTGGATAGCATTATCGTAATGAAATTTTCGAAAGTATAATTAGGGTAGCATTAAATTTTGATCTACATGATATTGCACGTCACTATTACATTTGGCCTCAATGAGAATATACTATAATTCCAGTGTGTAAGTTTGATAGAGCTAGGTGTGGTTTTAGTTTGATATATATAAGTATTGTGTCATTTTGGCATTCATATGTTATTTTTCTTGAAGGATTTCCAAGTGTGCCCATATCCAAACAAACACACTTACTGCTACTACTAAACATAACCTCAGCACACAAACAAGTCAAATTGAAACTGGGTCTCTTTCTGTGAATGTAATTTACATAAATATTGTGTCTCATCAACTACGAATGAAATTTCCTTTCAGGGCAAATAAAGTTTATCTTATCTTATGTTGCCTTAATTTTGGACCTAGTGAAAGGTGGCCCTCAGCTTTATTGCTTATCAACACTCATTAACTGTAATGGTCAAAACATACCAGGCATACAAACAACTATTTAGTCAAAGCCATGTACATCTGCTGGTACTCAGTTCTCTAGGATTTATTTCCTTTGATAAAAGGATTATATGGCTGCATCATGCTGCCCTGTCTGTTGAAATGAGCCTGCCTGATATCAGTTTTGAAGTGTGTGGGATTACTGATTTCAATGCAAAGATAAATGAGCCCATTTTAGTCTGTTGAAAAACTATACCTTTGTGCTACGATATTTAGATTCAAGCACATTCCTGAGATCTATAGTCAGTAAATTCAAATTTTCATGACAAAATCTCCATTTGATTTCTGATTCATTTTATCTGGCCCTGTGACAAATCAAGACAGCCCTTTTCGTATCAGTTGCAAACAGGCTCACCTCAATGTAGACACAATAATAATTATAAGTAAGCAGTATCAATTTGCTTCTGGTCATTTATATGTTAATACTTATTAATTATATTTAACATCATAAATTCTGTTATATATATAGAGAGAGAGAGGTCATCTTATGATCAGCACTGGGCATCAGTCTCCAAACTGGAACTATGTACATAGGAGTTTTTGCAATCACAAGTCTTGCCAAATAAATATTATCTCATATGTCACGTTTTACACCATTGCATAGCACGAAAAAAAAAAAAAAGATTATACAGAGAGGCATGCAAAGTTTGCACTTACTGAACGGGACAAATCATCTTTTCAGACTATTTTAATACAAAACACATGAAAGCAAAGTAAGTGGTAGCAGAAGCTGTTGAAGAAATGCCAGCAGTATAAAAGTTTTTCTACTACAGAATGAAACCAGCATCAAGAAGGCCAACAAAACAAAAAAGAGAGAAAATAAAGTTTTGCACCGTGACAATCACCTGATTATATAAGATTTTATTCTAACAGCTTTGTGGTGTTCGAATAGTCACAACACAATTCTGCATAATTCACTACTTGGTTGTTGAGTTTTCAACTGTTGATTTTAGCTGATCATTACAGATTAATTCAAATTGCTTTAACACAAAACTACTTACACCTGAACCATGGTTCATAAATTTTGTATGTGCAGGGTTTGGGCAGATCTTAAAAATGAAGAAAAGGACAGATATATACTATACTATACTATACTATACTATACTACTGACACACTATGTCAGTAACTAACTATTTAATACTGGACTTTCAATTATGACAAAGTACCAAATATAGTGAATGTAAACTGCTATAAAGATCTCCATGTATTACACAGGTCCAAATTTAAAGAAATACATGTACATGCCTTGGTCTTGATTGCTATGCACAGAGAGAGGGGGAGGGGGAGGGGGATTGCAGGGAGTATGAAACTGATAGCGGATTTCAATACTGTTTATAAACTTACAGCAGCTTAATATTTTAAATCAACACATATTATGTTGTTCCATTTGCCCTCCACAAGGTAAGTGACAAAATTCACCAGCTTGTCCTGAGACAGGAGCAGAGATAATTATCCTAGGATTAGAGCCTGGTTCTTCATTTTGTTGAATGAAATTAAAAATAAATGAAATTAATTAAGCAAAAATAAACAAACAAATAAATAAATAAATAAATAAAAATAAAAGCTGAGTGGAACTAGGAAATGGGCAATGAAATGATGATAAAAAAGTAATAAAAAAAAGAAAAAAAAAAACCAAAAAACCCTGGCCTGATTTAAAAAAAGTAATGACTTGAGCCGTGGTGCAGTAAACTCACCGACAACTTCATGAGCTCTAGACTTCAGCAGACACACAAATGCTGTTCTTGGGAGCAGTTTCCGAAAGAAAATTAGTCGAACTGAATACTGACATTTAGTTTCTTTGAACCTCTCAAGATCATCATGTTCATGTTTCTGGAAGGATCATGCTTAGCTGTATACACCGAATGAGGCAATTTCTGGCTGATGTCATCTTGATGGTAGAAAGCTTATGAAGAAAACACAGATATAAAGGAAGTCTAGATCTGGACCTACATCTCGATCCAACGGCAATGCTGTGAAGTAAAAACAACAAAAAACAATAAATCATGAAATGTATAGATTCTACCGGTCTATTTTTTCTTATCTACAGATCGACCCGTCGAGATAACCTCCACTAGGAGGTTGAAAGACATATTATAGAACGTAACGTAACGTACAGATCTAGTTCTAATTCAAGAGGTAGGTTTTTAAACCGTTTGTTTATGTCAAACGTTGCACTGCTAGCTTTAGATCTAGTCTAGAGAGAATCTAGATCTAGATCTAAAATCGTAAACGGAGTGCCTATTTGCAGTAGTACAATAGGAAATACGCCGCGGAGCTCCTATTTGCAGTACTAAGCAAGGGAAAATCATTCCTTATCTGCAGTACTACTGCATTTTCTGTAACTTTTACTAGATAAAAGTGTTAGATTTATGATCCTAGAAATTATGCTATTCAATAGATTTTTAAAAAAATGATAATAGCAAAAATAATTGTTAACAGGGAATGACTTTAGATAGGGGCTATAATCCATAATTTTATTTTTCCCACTCACTGTTGTTGTACCCCATTCCTAGAGCATTCTGACATGTTATCTCGTAGAGCTTCATAATAAGTCAATATTGATGCATATTGGACTAAAATGTGGATCATTGATGTGAAAAAAAAAGTAAGGTCATTGACAAACTGTGTCGTTAGGTCCTTAGTAATATAACACATTTTCACAGCTGACCACTGTCCTCCGTGGCCGAATGGTCAAGTGACCGTCGTGGCGATCTTGTGACCACTCGAGAGCACGAGGTTTGAGTCTCAGAAGTTCCCTATTTCTTTGTTGTTGTTGTTTGTTTTGAAATATTTTTATATTCTGTATTTGTGTATTATTTCTGTCACATTTCTGTACGTTTTTTTTAAGGGAGATGTTTTCAGCCTGTTAGATCTAGAGATCTAGTCTAGATTCTAGATCTAGAATGTAAATGTCGTAGATGTGTTATCAGCCGAGAACGGAAGGCCGATCTCCAATCCGCGGTAGTTTTTTTGTTTTTTTTTTCTATTCCTTGTACCATGTGTGTGTTCGTGTCTTTTAGACGGAACCTTTCTATTTTTCTGTCTTTTTTTTGAGGATCTCTAGATCTAGCTGAAGGAGATGTGGAATGGAGGGAGTTAGGCCTTAGTCCTATGGACTTTATGATCAGAGTCTAAATAGTATTGCGATTAAAGCACGTGAAAACAGATATTGTCACATGACTGCAATAAATATAGATCCAAGAATTAATTTTAATTTGATAAAGATGATAAGAAACGCTGTGCAAATCGTCGGTTTCGTGAGTAAATCCACACCTACTGCAAATAGGAAATACGCGGTAGATCTACTGCAAATAGGAGCTCCGCCGCGTATTTCCTATTTGAGTAGTAGATTCTACTGCAAATAGGGGCAGCCAATAGTATAATAAATAAAATCTAGATGTCTAGAATAGACTAGATCTAGATCTAGATTAGATCTATATATAGAGCTACTCATGTGTAGAGCCTTGATCTAGATTAGACCTAGAGTCTAGATCTAGATTCTAGCTCTAGATCCTAGCTATTTAGATCTAGACTCGAGTCCGGTGTCATATTTTCCTCTGGGCTGTGATATTGCTTCTAATCCGAGGAATATTCTACGATTCTGTATTCTTGATAAGAATAAATACGTTTTCTTTTTGTACCTGCTCATCAAACATAGAAGTACTGGAGTACTGTGTCTTGTTTGGTTGTCATTGTTTAGTGCTCCTCAGAGGGCTGGTGGGGATTGTCCCCCTGCAATTTTATTTTATGTTATTTCCCCTGAATTAATCTGGCTGTGTTACGGTCAAAGGGAAATGACAATTTAAAAAACTGCTTGTTAGTGAGTATTATTTCAATAAAATAAATAAGTATAAAATGAATAGATAAATGAAACAGTGATCATAAATTAATAAACAAAACACGGAAATAGGTTTACTGTGATTATCAACTTCGACTGAAATAGCCGTCTGCAGACGACTGAAAGGCGTAACGGTAAGTAACGTAACGACTGTTTGATGATCTACCTTTCCCTTATAATGTATCATTTACTACTTTCCTACGGGGGGCGCAGTGGCTCTGTGGTTTGGAGTCTGCTCACGGAGAAAATGGGCCGGGATCGATGGCGGGTCCTGCATCGGGGGATGGAAGGACACGAAGTTCGAAAACCCGCATTTTTTCAATGACTCAACGGTCCCCTGGCTTCCAGTGGGTAGGGAAGCCCGACGTCTAGCCTTCTCGGATAAGGACGAACATATTTCGGAGGTCCCGTGTGTACGTTACGCACGTTAAAGAACCCTCGGCAGTTCAAAATCCGTGAAAGAGCAGGCTGAGTGCCCCTGTCCGGGCAAAATTTCCAAATTCAAAATTTCTACCCACAAAATTTCTCGGCAAAAATTGGCAACTTCTAAAAGTCGAGTTAATCCTACTTTCTTTGGATTGAAAGGCTTAAGAAAAACAAACATACTTTCTTAAAATGGGGGACGCAATGTCTCTGTGGTTTGGCGTCTGCTCACAGAGAAAATGGGACGGGATCGACTCCCGGGTCCTGCATCGGGGGATGAAAGGACATAAAGATCTCAGGATTAAAAGGCTTATAAAAAAAAAATCCTAATTTCATCTATATCATAAAATTACCCTCAATGTGATCCTCATAACACAGAGAATGCCCATTGATTTTTCTCTTGTTTGAAAGCCCGGATGGATTTCCGAACACACAGTAGTGAAAGAGATGAGGGGCTTACAAGTTTACTGGACAAAGGATGCACTGGACCGTTTATTTTCCGTAGGTCTGTTCAAACGGTTCTCGAGATAACCACCAGTAAGGAGGTTGAAAGACGTAACACAAACGAGTTCAAATGGGGTTCGGGTAAATGCCTCGCCAGCTGTACACCTATCAATTCACTATCCCATCAACCTTTCTAAACACAGGACCCTGTTTACACAACTACCAACTTCAATCACTTGCCTGTCTATTTATTTATATTCTTACCTAATTTGCTACTTACACACACAACCTCCCACTACTCTGACGGTCTATATCTCTCTACTAAGCATATTTATGAAATCTGGTTAGCTTACCAAATGACAAAGGGACTTAGAGCCGACTGGTTTCAGGCAGACCAATGCGTCACAGTGGGCTCCCTAAATCCCCAATATCCACTAATAACTGCATTTTTTAGTAGGAAAGAACTGCTTTGCATGAGAATACTTCATACCAAACCAAAACATTTTAGGGTAGGACACAAGTGGTGGCTGCATAATGTATCCCTAATTTGCATGAATTAAAAATGCCCGCCATAGTGTAGTACCCCGAATCAATAAAAAAAAAATGTAACTCCAAGAAGAAATACAATATTAATGCAAACAAAGTGTATATTTATGTTTTTGGGGGTGCTGAATTCATTGGAATAAACAAAAATAGCCTAGGAAGCATTCTTGGCCCAAAATTTAAAAGAAGTTACCATTTAAGGCTATGAGAAAGTCAGAATTTGTTGCAGTACTCAATGTCCTTTTTCTTTTCTGCTTACGAGTGTAACTAAATATTAACAGTAAGGTTTAAAGAAGCTTTTATAGCATAATACATGATGAAAATTAATTTCATAAAGTGTTTTCTGTGCAAACCTGATGGTATTAGTAACATACAAAATCAAACAATTAAATTGACCACCATACAAAATAAGGAAAATCATAACATGCGACATCTAAGAAAAGATTTTGTTGTGTGAAAAGATGGGCACTGGCACAAGTATCATCTGATTTGAGAATACAAGTACACTACAATGACTATAAAAATCAGCTCTCTAAATAACTTGGCCACACATTTACAAGTTCATTCATAATATTATTTGTTTGTAGTGTACATAAAATCTCCATTTTATCAAAAAAAAAAAAATGTTACATGTTTAAGAATTGCCAATTCACTATTCGTTTCTAATTCTTCATTCGTAACATAAACATTTTTTTTTCAAAAACATGTACATGGAATTTGCTACCTCTAATTTACTTCCCAGGGTTATAACAATGTCCTTGGCAAGGGCACAGCGTGCTGCATTTTACATTGGCTACACAACATCTACATGGCGCTTCGCAAAGTTTCATGCATTTGCAGGTAACAAGAGCCTGAGTTTTATAAATTTGCGGTTTGGTTATCCACAGAGGTCTCCAACTACTGGTATCACTTTCCTTTGTCCATCGTTTTGACAATTCCTCGTCCATCAAGAAGCATTTGCATGAATGCCAGTAGAATAGGAGGAACAGCGGAATATCTTCGCTGCTTGAGACAATAGATAGACCTCTGAATTGCAGTCATGGGTAGAAATTTCCAGCAATGCTTTGCTTATGTCACAATCGAATGCCAGTTCAAAGCGCTTACTTGTGACGCTTTTAATTTCTGTGAAATCAGGAATAGCTGATTGTAGAGACTGTCTTAATCTAGTCGTATGGACGTAACCATCCAAGCCAAGAGAAAGCAAACTTTCAGAGTATAGCTGACATAATTCACTCTTTTGAAACACAGTGTTTGTGTTACGGAAACGTTCAACATAGTCAATGAGTTCTGCTAGACATTGTGTATTAAGAACTGTCGTTTTCTCAGCTTCCTTAGTTTATCTGTTGTTTACTTTGTCAGCTTTCCTGTTTAAATGGGTGAGACAAGACGGATAATAGCGGGCATCTAAAGCTATCAAATCACCGTTTATAATTTTCCGGAGTAACATTTTGTCTCCAATACTCTGTGCACATTCTCGAACTTTAGCATCCACACCAAGAGTAACTACCTACTTTTAAAGTTTTTTTTCCCCCAGGTTTATCACACAAAAAACACATTGTCTGATTTGAAAGATTGCTGTGGCTTGTTTGTGACATGTCTGCTGGTAGTCTCATCCTTCTTGTTTAAACAGGGCTGCTTGTTTTCTCATCAACTATTCCTTTGCCGGCTCGAATAATTTTTTTTTATCATCTACCTTGTTTCTGCAGGTTTTGTGCCAAACTGCTGTATTTGTCTCCAGCGGTTTCTCTAATTCATTGACAGGTAATTCCAATACTTCATTGTCAATTTCAAATGGTTCATAAGATATAAATTCTTTATATTGGCTGCTATAGTTTTGTAAGGTGAGTATTCTAGACGTGGGTTGGGAGACTTTGGAAAAATGTTTGGATCTCTTAAGTCACTGTCATTATCCGATTGGCACAAAAGCACTTCTTGAAACTCCTTTTCCTAGTAGATTTTGATGTGTAGCTTGTGCCAAAGCTTCTCAGTTACATTTGATCATAATCTGAAAATAAAAAAGAAAAAGACCTATGAACATGCATGCAACACAAATTTTACGCAACTTGAAATGGCGTTTTTGTAAAAAGTCAAAGGAATTCAAGGGAACCATGTGACTTCACTAAATCCGTTCATTTTGATGAATTCAGCACCCTATAAAACATATACTTAGACACCTTGCTTGTATTAATACCATATTTCTTCCAGAAAATATATTCCTTTCTGATTGACAATGCTGGTATATGGCGGCCATTTTTAATTTATGCACATTAGGGTCAAATTATGCAGCCACAACTTGTGTCATACCCTTAAGTTTCTTAGATTGGTATAAGCTACTTGTGGGGCAAAGGGCACCTTCCTACTATTATATGCAGTCAATGTTGACTTAGGGAGCCCACTATCAGAGGGATTTTTGCGTTACCATGTTGTACATTGTGGTAGACGGCACCAATTTGCACACAAATTGGATTATTTCTTCTGGACATAAAACTGCTGAAATACATTAATTTTGGTTCAAATTGATGCAGTCTGACTTGTTGCAGATATGGATGCCCGTACGCACTGACCCAATAGTCGTCTAAATAAATAATAAATTAATAAGTAAATAAATAAATAATAAATAATTACATAATACATAAATACAAAAATAAGAAAAAAAAATACACTTGACATATACTTACGGTTCTTTCCGACTAACTGCAAAACATATTTTGCTCTGTTGATAATAGTCTAAGGTTATCAGTCAACATTTCCATGTCAAACATAAAACAGAAACAGAGCAAAAGAGAAAGGGAACTCACATACTGAGATCTTGTGCATTTTGTCAAAATCGTAAATTATTAGAAAAAACAATAAAAATAAATTTGTAAGAAAAACATCTTACACTATGAACAATATTTCAAGAAACAATTTTAATAATGGGAATTAACTAGTGCAATCTTCATGAGCGACAAGTATTTCTGTGGTTATCTCCCATTGAACGTTAAGTAACCATGTTTATGACATGTAAAATCTTCATCACGAAAATTTGAGATAATCACCGGAAAAAATGTTGAAAGACGTAAAACAACCAGACGATCACAAAAATCATGGTGCTCATGAGTACAAAGCCTCTTGTTTTTATTGAACATTTGATTTGTAATCAAAGACTATGGCGTTCTGTCGAAGTTTAATAGTCTATCGTGCCCTCACCTTGCATCTGATCATTGAGCAAAAATATTGCTTTCTGTTTTCCTTTGCATTAATCAAAAATTCATGCAATAATAACATCAGTTTTCTTCACTGAACTTCTTTTTTTCTTTCTTTTTTTTATTTTATCTTATTGATCACAATGCGATTCTTCATTCGCTGTCAGGCAGTGTTGTTAAAAAATGTTACTTGACGCGAAAGCTAAGATGGCTGACAGCTCTAAGAAAAGCGAGTAAGTGTGGGGCGTCAGAATGGAAGGAATGGTGTTAGCCAAGATTTTGGGACAAACCCAACGGGGTTTCCCTCAGAAAGTAAGCTTACAACCAGGAAGTGAGACAAAGATGCGGCATTCGCAATCTCTCGACTAGACAATGTAAGATAAGATAACAAATGTTTTTAACATTAGAATTTGACTTAAGTCGTTTGAGACATCAAGCTGGTAGGAATGCATGTATGCTTATGACATTGGCCGTCCTGTCATTTCCGCCTTTGAAGTGTCAGTCTTACACTCCAAAATACTATCTGGGTCCAACTCGATGCCCAGACTCTCAGCACTTCACGCGAATATTGGTGAACTCTATTGTACATGAATTGCACTGTTTAATCCAGACTTTATCATTGATATTTTCGCTGCTCCAATCTTGATAACTGATGCCAATGATTGGCAGTAGGATGAATGAAAGCTAAATTTTGTCTGGCTACCGCTGATAAGCTGATCTGACCAACAGAGCAACAGATCGATCTAGATCTAGGCTAGTGTCTGAACCAGGAAAGATTACCATCGATATGAGCCGTTGAAACCAGGGCCAGATTCCAATGTTTTTCTTTCTTTCTTTTTTATTTTATTTTATTTTTTTTTTACTATTTTACATTCTAGAAATCATTTCTAGATCTAGATTTAGATCTAGATGGCGAGCTTGATGAACTGTTAGTCTTAAGATTCGCAACAAAATTTGCCTAAAAACACTTAGATAAAGCAAACGCTGTCTGCTTGTTTGTTAGCACATCTAGCAAAAGGATACAACTAAATCTAATCAATAAAATTGTTTTCTCTGTTTTAATTATTTATTAAATTTTAATTTACCGTTTCAGTTAAAATATTAATTTATTTAACTAGATGATACTTTACATTCTTATTGATGAGCATTAGGCATTGGACCAAAGGCCATTGGTACCATGACTGGCACAATAATTTTTTTTTTATACACTAGAGGAGAATCAGTGGGAGATTATTTAAATATAGGTCAAAAAGATATTGGAGTGCTACTTGAAATACATGCCAAGTGTACGCACCTCGATGTTGGTATTATGGATGATTAAACTGGATGTCACTTCAAAAAAAAACAAAAAAAAAACGTGCTTGGTGTTTTGAGCGTTCGTTCTATCGAAGGTACAGTTCGGACCAAACACTCTCTCGAACTGGGGTATTATACAATTGTTATCACCTTTTCAGAATAACGTCAAACTTAGTAAGCTATTTTCGATTTTATGTAACTAGAAACAAATTTTTTGGGGGCAAAAATGTTGTGTGCCAAACTTCATTATTATGGATACATTCAATATTTTTCGAGTCCATAAGTCTTTTATGGGTTTCGTTGCAGATTTATATTACAGACTAGAAGAAAACCCGCAGCTTAAATGGGAGGATTTTTAAAATATAGGGTAAACAGATACTGGACTTAAAGTATATTATGGCAAATATACGCACCCTGATGTTGTTATTTTGGATGATTGAAAATGTGTTTGAGGTTTTGAACGCATCATTCTATCGAACGTATGATTTAGATCAAACACTTTCGAGAGTTTACTATTCAGTTATTTCCACCTTTTTTTGGTCACAGTAAGCTTTTTCGGCTTTATATAAGTAGAAACATAGATCTTTGTGCAACAATGTTGTGTGCCAAATTTCAGATGGATACATTCAGCAGTTTTGGAACCCATACGCGATTTATGGGTTTTATTGCAGATTTATACTATAGAGATGTATAATTATAATCAAGCTGATGTGCCATTGAAAAGAGAATCAAACAAATATACATTTTTTTTCTTTCTCTTTTTCCATGTTCTTTTCTCTTCTCCTTCCTTTTTAAAAATTTATGATATGCTCTTTGAATTGTTTTTTTTTTCTACAAGAAGTCATGTCATTACGGTCGGAAGATGTTCAAGAATTCGCCTCTGACAGTTCTAAGCATAGCTTGGATTTGAATGGTAGACGTAAATTTATTTATAGTTTACTTTTTATTCCATTACTATCAAAGTGAACTGTATTTCACTGATGAACTTGCATTTTTGTTTGTTTGTTTGTTTGTTTTGTTATGTTTTGATTTAGCATCCACGATTATTTCATGTGATGAAAAATGCAATAACTCTGTTTAGACCACATGTGGACGCCATAATGAATGAAGAAAATGTCATATATGTGCATACATGCATATGCGGATGCTTTTTTTTTCTTGGTAGCATACACTTTTTTTTGTTGTTGTTGTTACGAAATAATTGTTACTTTCAGTTTCCCTATCTGACATGTTATGTTTTCAGCTGTCGGATGTTTCTTCATCTTTTTCTAATGACAACTTTTCATGAAAGCACAATGATTGCTATGAGATTTAAGCTTATGTGTTTTCTTTGTTCTTTAACTTACTTTCATTTTGAGCATTTTTTATGATGAATTCCAGTCTCATGTCGATATCATAAATGGTATCATTTTGTTATATAAATGATATTCAAGTTTACAGTACTGTATTATATAGTTTTCGGCTTGTCATTATAAAGTAGTCAAAATAATTGAAATGTTGGTGATGTTGTAGCAAGAAATATTTCAGATCTTTTACAAATGCTCATGTCAAGATTATGTTATGGCGGAATAGAATGAACGGCTAATTTTTCATTTCCAAGTATATTTCATGTAATTATTTTCATTTGCGTTTTCTAATGACTAACGCTGAGGCATTGTTGGTTTCGACTTTTAGTTTAAAGAGGAAAGGGGGGGGGGGGGGTAGGGGGTCCTGAAATATGGTTTTGCCAAAATAATGCAATTTTGAGTTTTTGTTTTCTGTTAAAAGTCCTACTTTTCTGAATATGAACGTGGCAGTAAACGTGGACATATCAATTCTAACGTGTTTTAACATAATCACTCAACGGATAACTCGATAGTCAACCAAGATTTGGTTCTCTCAAGTTGCTATATGCAGTGGTAGATCATCATAAATTGATTATATACAGGCAAAGGGTGCACAAAACAGCTGGTTATGATCTTTTCTTGCAATATTTTGATCTCAAAATCCAAAAATGGACAATGGATGACCGCCAGTAAAAACTCACCATTACTCAGATTGTAAGTGCAAACTTTCATCAGGTGCTCTTAAATGAACTTCCTGGCCCTACAAATAGTAAAACTTTCTTATGTTTCTACAGCTTCAAAGCATAGTTGCGGACTATATGCCATAGTGAAGGTCAAAACGCTGTGGGTTTGGACAGAAAAAGGTATGGAGAAAAGGTCTGGATAGAGAGCCAGAAAAAGGCGACAGAAGACACAGAAATCATGGAGAAAGGCTATGTGAAACAAGGTTATATGGAAGCTAAAAAAAAAATGTGTCAATTTTTCCTTGAAAAATAAATAAATAAATAAAAAATCATCGCGTTTTGCTCAAAACTCGTGTATTTTTTACTCTTTTGCTAACCATTTTATGTTTTAACCTATAAACCGATTCTAATGAAATTTGGAACACACCAGTTTCACAAAAGAGCCAAAAAACATGCATATGCACAGTTCATTCCGTTCCTAATTGTTGGTGAAACGCAGGTTTTTCTTATGAAAAAATGGCCAAATCTTAGAAATCACTACAAGGCATTTTCAAAACAATTTCTAGAAAAGTTTGTTTTGTACACGAAGCGTTGAAAATATGTAACTACTAAGTACAGTGCTAAAACAGTGGCATCCCTGAAATCAGCTGGCGTGACCTCTTCGTCTCAAATGGTCAAGAGGACGTCGTGAAAGTTTTTTAGGGCCCTGCTCTGCAGGAATACCGTCTTTTCCAGGCACTTTTCCGTAGTTCATCTGTTTTATAGGAGTAATGACTTCTTCCTCAGTGGGCAGGGTATCGAAGTCCTCCTATATAGACTTCTGGAGTGTCTGCTACAGGACTTTCTGGGCAACATTAGATGGCTGGTTGAGAAATTGGTCGAAGTGCCCTTTCCATGGTGAACTGATTCCTTCCTTGTCCTTAATAATGTTGGATCAGTCAGCAAAAAGCAAAGGCCCTAGTCCTCCTTTTGAGGGACCGTAGATAGCCTTGACATCATTGAACAGTTTCTTGAGTTGTTGGGATCAGCATAAAGCTGTACCTCATCGGCTTTCTTTTTCCACCAGCGGTCTTGCATGGCACAGAGTTTTCTTTTGGCCTTGGCCTGACAGTTCTTGAATCTGTCGCGATGTGAAGAGCATTTGGGGTGGTTCTGTCATTCGATGTAGGCTTTCCTTTTTTTCACCCATTAGTGTCTGTATCGTTTTTATCAAACCAATCTCAACGAAATCTCTTCTTGTACCTACTTTTGTTCTTGCCGTATCTGTGACTGCCTTTTTAAACTGATTCCATTTTTCCTCAGGTCCACGTGATAGTGGACCTGCCGACGCAAATTGGTCTTCCAGACAGGCTTGGAATTCTTGCTGAAATCTGTTCGACATCAGTCTAGATGCTTTGATGAGATTTAGGCGTTTACGGTGGCGAGGGGCTACACGGATGTTGAGTTTGAACTCCCACAAGCCGCTGTTCTGTCCAGCAACCTGCACACGTATTGTTCTGGTAATAAGAACATCGCTGCAGTCACGTTGGCGAGTGAAGATGTAATCAATGAGGTGCCACTGTTTGGATCTTTGGTGTATTCACGTCTTATGAGCCTGTCTGCAGGTCGTGTTCTACACATTTACTCAATAGAAGGAGGCGTTTGCTGTAAAAGGGGGGTGGGGAGTGGAAGTGGGCCCGGGTGTCCTGAAATTTGGATTTTGTTCAAAAAATGCGATTTTGGGTTTTTGTTTTTTCTTACAAACCCTGCCTTTCTGGGTATAAAAATGGTATCAAAAAGTGGATATCGCTGGTGGAGTGATGAAACCTCGTAACTCCAGAAAGGAAAATTTTACAGGAGAGACAAAAAACTGATTTACTATTGAATAATAAGATGTATACTAATCAAAATTGCTACATATAAATGAAAACACATTTGGAACTTGTTTACAATTAAGAAATCATTTTGATACAATTTATATGGCTATGCCGTGGGATGCGAGGTTTGGTTACATTATTTTTGTCGTGATGAAACCACATAACCAGCGGGCGGGAGAGTTGCGAGGTTTCATCACGACAGAGTTTGTGGATTGCGAGTTTTCAGGCAGGTCATTTGGTTTTTTATAGGATACGTGAATTGTTCGAAGCAACAGAGACTGACAAATTTTTTTTTTCAAGACCAGTTGGTTTGAATTTGAATTGGAGTGGTCGGAATTGGGTTTGGTGACATAATGCCGAGTTTGGCTTTGAATCTTCATACAGATTAGCGATTAGTGTAGTTTGTATCAGTGTGCTCTCCTCCATTAATGAACATCTATATGCAATACGGTCGCTGATTTTACAAGGGAAGGGTTTCGGGAGGGACGTTAGACAAAACAAATCAATATTGAGGAACAATTTGTCGTCCCTGCAGCGGTCGTAGTGAGGATTCTTCAGTGATCCGGATTTCTGAATTCCGCTTAGGAGAACAGGGTTTTTAACAAACCATTTACCCAGTTGAATTTAGGACATTTTTTTTCACACTGGCACCTTGTGGCTATCCTTTTTCAATGTGTATTTGAAGATTTGTTCTCTCTGCTTTTCTTCTGAATATCTTCTCTTAGTTTGGTCTATGTCCATTTATCCAAGAAAAATGGACATCCATCCATCCATCCATCCATTCATCCATCCATCCATCCATCCATCCATCCATCCATCCATCCATCCATCCATC
>JBCEWB010399668.1:0-10364 GCA_039654565.1 Peronia peronii
AAAAGGTCAAGGTTTCAAAATATGCTGATATCTCAGAATCAATATTTTGAGCCAAAATGGCCAAAATAAGAGTCGCTCCCCGCCTTAATGAGGTACTTCGACGTCATTCACACAGCTTAGGGCTAATCACTTACATAGGTTTGTTTATAAATCAGCATGAATATTTCTAAATGCTCCTTGCTGTTCAAGAGCTGCCTGCCATGTGCCAAGCATGTATCCAAATCATCATCTGTGCAAGAATCTTGCAGTCAAATGACTGACCACAAAATACCTCATAAATAATGTGAAAGCATATGGACAGCAGTCACTCCAAGTATGCTAATGGAACCAAAAACAACATCAACCTCTGCAGAAAAGAAACAGTCACAGGAACATGGAATGTTCGAATGCTAAACACCTGCGGAAAAATCTATGAACTGACTCATGAGTTGGAAAGATATAGATGGGATGTCATCGGGTTATCAGAGGCGAGAAGGACAGGAATGGGGGAAACCAGCACCGACAAAGGCCACAAAATGTGGTACATTGGCAAAGATAAGGTGCATCAACATGGAGTAGCATTCACTGTGAATAAGGAAACACCCAAAAGCATTCTTAGCTGCACACCGGTGTCCAGCCGACACATTCACATTAGAATTGCAGCAAAGCCACAAAATACAAGCATCATCCAGGTCTATGCCCCAACATCTGAGTATGAAGATGAAGAAGTTGAAACATTTTATGAACAACTGGATTCCATCACAGCAAAGATTCCACAGAAAGGCATCCTCATTGTGCAGGGCAATTGGAATGCGAAAATGGGGCCGGATACTTATAACGACTGGGTTGGAAGTGGGGAAATTTGGCTTGGGAGAGACAAATGATCGAGGAATCAGATTGCTAGAATTTACCAAAAACCACCGCCTCACGATAGCAAACACACTCCACCCACATAAATTTTCTAGGACTGTGACATGGCATTCATCCAATGGACTAGTGCACAACCAGATAGACTTCATTCTAGCACCTCAGCGCTTTAAGTCGAACATCAACAAGGCACAGACAAGAACCTTCCCAGGCGCTGACATAGGGAGCGACCACGACCTCGTTCTGGCAACCTTCAAACTCAAGCTCAAAGCAAAGAAAGCCCCCAAATGCCCTCGCATCCGCTTCAACCTGGAGAAACTGAAAGACCCAGAGGTAGCTGAGGTATTTGATCGCCCAGATAGGAGGAAAGTTCGCTGTACTGAACCTACCAGAGGACATGGATACACTCATCAATAGTATCAATGAAGTGCTTATGAACACCAGTGAAGAACTCCTCGGTAGGGAAAGGAAGAAAAAGAATCCATGGGTCACAGATGAAATCCTTGACCTGTGCAACAAAAGACGCAAACTGAAGGGAGAAAGGAATGAAAGTGATCCGGTAGATGGATGTATCAGGACGCTAACAGGAGAGTGAAAAAGAAGATGAAGGAGGCAGAGGAAAATTGGCTAGAGGAAGGGTGCAAGGAAATTGAGAAGGGCTTTGAAAGAGGAAGCAGCAAGCAGGCCTACAGTACATTAAAGAAACTCACCCAGTCTAATCAAACAAGAACGACAGTTATTGAGGACAAAGACGGCAAGCTCCTGTCAAACAGCGATGAAGTCCTGAAAAGGTGGACAGAATATTGCACTGGTTTATACAATCACAGCTCCATTCAGACAGCTCCCTACTGGACAACACTACACTTCCAACTGAACATGACAAGTGCCCACTGATACTGGAAGCTGAAGTCAGACACGCTATACAGAGTTTGAAAGAGGGAAAATCATCTGGGATGGATAATATTCCAGCAGAAATGTTGCGACATGGTGGCAATGAGTACATCAATGTCATGCAAGCAGTTGGCCAGAAAATACTTGACGAGAAGAGATGGCCAGAAAAATGGACTCAGTCCTTAGTAATACCTCTGCCAAAGAAGGGAAACCTCAAGCAGTGCCAAAACTATAGAACCATAAGTCTCATCAGTCACGCAAGCAAGATCATGCTAAGAATTATCCTTAACAGACTAATGTCAAAGGCTGAAGAAATAGTGGCAAAGAACAAGCTGGGTTCAGGAGGGGAAGAAGCACAGTTGAGCAAATACTCAAATGCAGAATACTTACTGAAGAACACCTTCAACACCAGTGCAACTTGTTTCACAATTTTATTGACTTCAAAACGGCATTTGACAGGGTCTGGCACGATGGACTATGGCAGGTGCTGAGAGGTTATGGAATCGAAGAAGATATTATGAAAGTTATAGAGGCCCTATACAAGAAGTCCAGCAGTGCCGTGCTATTCAACAACCAGCTCGGAGAGTTCTTCAGGACAACTGTGGGGTGTAAGGCAAGGCTGTATTCTCTCTCCCATGCTGTTCAACCTCTTCCTGGAGAGGATAATGCAGGAAGCATTGGAAAACCATGAGTCAACGAGCTCCATAGGAAGCAGACAAGTGTGCAATCTCCGCTCTGCCAATGATATAGATCTGACGGGAGGCACAAATAAAGAACTCCAAGAACTTACAGACAGGCTTGTAAACAGAGCGGGAGCCCATGGAATGGAAGTCAGCACAGAGAAGTCCAAGACCATGGTGAACAGTGAGAATACGGATCATGCCAATATTTACATGAATGGATCACTGCTGGAAGATGTCAAGAAATTCAAATATCTGGGACCAATCCTAACTAAAGATGGGAGCTGCACAGCAGAAATAAAAGCCCGCATTGGCGCAGCCACTTCCGCCATGACCAAACTGGATATGGAAGAGCAGTATCGGTCTCTCCACAAAACTCAAACTGTATAAACCCTTGTAGTCTGGATCATGCTGTATGGTTGCGAGACATGGACACTCATGGCTACACTGGAAAAGAAGATTCAGGCTTTCGAAAACAAATGTCTGAGGAAGCTCCTCCAGATCTCCTGGACCGAACACAGAACCAGTGACTATGTATGGAGCAGATTTGAAGGCTTTGCAGGACCTCAGGAACCTCTCCTGTCAATTGTGAAGAGATGCAAATTATTATGGTTCGGGCACAACACACGACACTGCAGCCTGTCGAAAACAATAATACAGGGCACTATACAGGGCGGGAGAAGAAGAGGAAGGCAGAGAAAGAACTGGCATGAAAGCATCAAAGAGTGGACCGGACTCCAAACACACCAACTGCTGCCGGCAATCGCTGACAGACAGCAATGGAGAAGGGTCGCCGTGTCTGCAGCCCTCAGATTCCCCCTACGACTGCCTCCACAGTCAAGGGCCTGATGGTGAAAATTATGTTCACAGTTCTGAAATTTAGATCTAGAATTTTGAAAACTAAATCTAGATCTAGCACCCTCAATTACATCCTGCTCTACAGTAAAATCTGAACAAATGTGCATAAATGTATTCAAGAAAGTGAAAACCATTGAGTGGGAATAATAAGAACTTGAATAAGAATAGCCTATAAGAAGAGGGAAGTCTAAGGAGTGACCAACTCTTCTGCAGCTTGAATTTGTTGAAATTCAGTTCATTCGTGTTGGTAAAAGTGACCCACTTAATATCACGTTGATCTATCCGATATGACGCCAGTTCTTACCATTTAATTTTTTTTTGTCATTATTATTATTATTTTTAATCGCAACAAGGAAGTAGAACTATTGAGACTGAAACACAGTGAGTCACAATGATAATCAAACCTCTTTTGGTACCTTATGTAACCATCACCAATCTTCCCACATCAGTGTTAGGGACTTGAAAGTATTCAAGCTCTGTTTTCAGCGGCCTAAACTGTTTTTAGTACATTAATCACTGATGGAAGAGACTAGATCTATCTCATAGTTGAGTCGATGGTGGGTTTCAGTTCACGGATGTTTATGATCTCTCGTGAAATGCGCATGCGCCCGGTGTCTAAACCGGTCACTGATATTATCCCTCAAATTTATGGTCCAATAACTGCAATTGCCTCCTTCATTTGCCGCCTTGCCAGCTAATTCTGCGTGCAGTCATCAGAGTATGGATAATTTCGGATGTTTAATCAACAAATGTTACATGTGCATTTGCTTTCGTGATGAGATGCCGTGGTCCTCTCTCTTCATCGGTCCTTAAATTTGTTGTTAATTTTGTTGTCGCGCAGTCAGGTAGGCCTAGACCAATTAGAATGAACTTAAAATAGCCTGTATTTAGTCAGGGCCACATCTTACATTAATGAACGTGTAGTTTTTTCAAATTATCTCTTCACAGGCGACTTGAGAGCCGATACAGTGTGGCTCCTGCCATATTTTTCTGTCAGTCAAACTCTTTAATATCTTCAGAGCGGCTATGCCTACATTTTATATAAGCTTACATAGATTAAGAACTCTAAACTTAGCCTCCTAAACATACTTGACGGTTTTCTCCAACGTTATAGCATCATCTACAATCACTCACATCGCCATAATTTAGTAATTATAATAATTTAACATGACTCGTCTACTGCAAAATTTCTTCCCATCCATCCATTCATCCATCCATCCATCCATCCACCCATCCATCCATCCATTTATCCATCCATCCATCCATCCATCCATCTATCCATCCATTTACCCATATTTCCGTTTATCCATTGAAGCACCCCATCCAATCCTACCCCCTTAATAACCTACCTAACTGTTCAGCCTTCATTCTTCACTCTCACATCCGTTAACCCACATAGGTATTATTCCTACCTATGATTTTATTATCTCTTTATCCAAAACATCCACAATCTCTCCTTCATTACTCTTATCTGATCTTTTATTTTTAAAAAAAATGAGAGAAAGAATAGAAAAGGGGTGGGGAGGAAAAGTGTGGGGGGGGGGGGAGGGGGGGAGGGAGTATAAAGAATCACTCAAAACGCAGTGCAGATTGTGGCCCAGCAAGCCTGAGCATGGAGTGGTATTAACTGGTATGTATGGAAAGCTGATGGAGGACGCAGGCAAACTATACCGGCACTGTCAATCTGAACATTAAATTATGTCTACAGCAGAAATTGATTGTAATAGGATATCATATCTTGCTGACACTTGCATTTCTTGTATTCTTTTGTTTACTTGTTACATATGTTTTTCGGAAGTCCTTTCAATTTTAAATCCACAAAATTATAACATACGCAGTAGTTTAACTTTTTTTTTTCATTATGACTCTATTCCGCTAATTTTATTGCTCAACTTTTTAAAGCAAATCCTCCTCAAAATGGCGTCTTTTTTGATGGATCAAAGAGATTAAATTTCAGGTTTTAATCAACTTTTAGTTTTAATAATACAGAATAGGCCTAATTATTTCATTTATCCTTTGCTCGTTGTTTTATTTTATTTTCTAAAATATTGTTGTAAATCTATTATACCTCATCACATTGACTGGTATTATATACGCGTAGCACAGACTCTTTAGCTGATTGATGTTTCTAGGAATTGTCTATTAGGATCGGTGCGACACTGGTCCAGTAGTAAACTTGTGTTAGACTTTTCAATTTCTGTCGGAAATGCTGTTGACATTAAATTTTCTTTTCTCATAACACTAATCATTTCACATGATAATGTACGTTTGACTCGTGAACTGAACTGCCTAGTTTGCAGTGCAAGGAAACTGCAAGACAGTGTTGTTAGTTTATATTAGTTCAGTTGTGCGCCAGTTTTACAAACGCGGCTGTTATATTATAAATGTGTACTTTCAGAGACAGTGTTTTGACGTGCACAAAGCATGAGTTTTCAATATGAAAGGCATTTGAATAATCTTAGTTTAGAAAAAAAAAAAAGTTTCTTCAAACATTAGGCGATGATGGTAAGATAAATAGAGCGGGGAAAGGAAGGGAGAGAGAGAGAGAGAGAGAGAGAGAGAGAGAGAGAGAGAGAGAGAGAGAGGAGCAGAGACTATGTCATTGTGTTCTAGTAAGCGTTTGAACTCAAGAGGGAACAGGGAAGAAGAACCAAGGAGAGGCAGCAGCGCACATAATGTGCATTGACATACGAACACATATTTGATCAAATTTTATGTTCATATTCCTCCACATCCAGTCATGATAACTTCTAATTCTTTCTGCTGTTGATACTCAGTGAGCAATGCTTTTATATGTATATGTTCCACCCCAGGTAACAAAATGTAGCAGCAAGAATCAGTAAAATATGGTGTGAAAGAGTGAGCTGCTTGTGATGACTCTAGCAGGGCCTCCGTCAGAACTCATGGGATGTTGTGATAGCAAGCCCGTCCCTGGAATATCCGACATCTTCCCCAATCTGGACGAGGACGAGAAAACGCCTGACCCCTTCACCCACATGACCCCCAGGCAGAAGACCATCGTCTTGAACACTATGACACACATTTGCGAGCCCGAGGCTGTTAAGGGCAACAGTGCTGAGATATTGATAAAGTAGGACACTTAGTCTATTATGCACAATTTTGGAGAACATTGTGGTCGAGAGGTTAGCGTCTGCCTCTCGATGACAGTGTGAAAAGTTTCGAGTTCAAATCCTACAAAATGGGAACGATTAGAATCTACTTGCTTTTTCTTTCTCGGAAATGAGCCAATAAACATGTAATTCAGAGTTCCGTGCAAATGTTATGCTTAACGAATCCTTGGCAGTTAAATATCTCATGAAAAGTAGGCGTACACGAGGCTGTTCGTACAATACATGTACTTCGAGATTCCAAATTTCAACCCCCTCCCCTCCCCCCCCCCCCAAAAAATAATAAGTCAAAATAGGCACGACCTTAAAACCGATGAAATCATAATTTCTTAGGATTTAAACATTACATGCAAAATAGCAATACACGGTCATCGAGAGAAGGGCTTTCATCAGTCCGGATAGGTCCCAGCGGGGATCCTTGAATTTCTGACAGTCATAATTTCGAGCCCGTCCGGCGTTCATTTATAATACATATACATAGTTATCTATGATCTCAATTCAAATAGCTCGAGATTAACTCGGGTTTGTTCAGTTACTCCCTACTTCTAGAAGCTACTCCTTCTACTCTCTCAATATGTACCTTATTATATGAAGATCAGAGCGCTCAATTTCTGGGATGCATACAGCTTCTTTTTCCGAGTTTGTGACGTAAGAAATGAAATGGTAAAATGATCTCAAAACTGGGTTTTAAACGAAGATTGATTTTGCGTCCGGAGATCTTGTGGGCTGGATGAGAGACGGCATGACATTGACTTCAGTATGACCAAAAGAGGAATCTATGTTAATGCATCAAATTATCATACTAATTGTATTGTCAGCAAGAAATCTCCTTTTTCGTGGTGACGTGGCTATGGCTAATGATCTTAACTTCGCATGCGAAAGTGTGTTTGATAGGACATTTATTTATTGCAATGAACTCGTTGGGAATCTCCTTGTGATCAACTCCGTCCGTTTAACATTGTGAGTTGTCAGATGATAGAGACATCATGTTCCTGTGATTCGCTGTGGAACTGCGTTGTGAGCAATTGATATACCATCCTATAGCATAAAAGCGCGTCTTCGTTGTCACTAAATCGTTTCCCTCTTATTTAATTTTTGACTGACGGGAATAAGAAAAAGTCACAAGGAGCCAGGTTCAGTGGTTAAGGCGGGTGTGAGTGAGATTTTGCGTTTTTCTTTTTCCAAATACTCTTAAATCACGTGTGTTTTGTGAACACTTGCATTATCGTGGTACAGCTTAAGCCCTCGAGTGCTCGTCCTCAGATGCTTTTGTGACCACTCACGGAAGGCCGTTCGTAAAGAGTAAATGATATACTATAGGGCAGTAACAGTCCTTTGCTCTTCTACAGGAACTGTTATAATAATATTATTGTCAAAATTTCCGATAAATAAATAAACGCCACCATCATTTTGCGAGTGCTCTGAGATGCTTAAATTTCACAGTGAAGCATCTCATGCACTCACCCAACAAATGCCTGCTTTCAGGTTGTAATTGTATATCTATGACTCGTCTTCAGTCATGATTTTATATGCAGTTTTGACCGGCCTTCATCATAATTATTCTATGTTTTGATAACACTAAACTCTAGCCCGTTTCTAATCCTCAGTCAACATATGGGGTACCCACCGGGCACAGACCTTCTTTAGCTTTAAGTGTTCACGTAATATTTTATAGAATCCACCTCTGTCAATTTTATAGACAGTAGCAGATGAAAAGCGAAGTTCCTCCTGTATTTCCTCATATGTTATTCTCCTGACTCTATCCACCAGCCTTCGCACAGCTTCTATGTTTTTATTTGCAGTTACAGGGAAAGGTCTTCCATGGAACGGGTCTACTTTGGTGGTCTTTCTGTCACATGAAAATTCCTGATACCATTTGTAAACAGTTTTTTTTTTTTTGAAGGGGCAGACTCTCCAAATGTTCCTGTTAGCTGATCCAGACATTTCATAACAGTTAAACCCCTTTTGTAATCAACAGATTAAGAAAAGAAAGAACGTAAATGAAATGAAAAACAAATAATTGAAAAACAGCCTTAGGTACATTTCACACGTTAAAAAAAAACCCTTAGCAATTCAAAATCGGAAAAGTGGAAGAAATTTTATAATTCTAAATTTTAACCTCCACCCCCCCCCCCCCCCCTCATCCTCATCCCCACCCCAATTCCCTAAAAAAAAAAAAAAATTCTTCCAACCAAATTCAACAGACACTTAAAGCCGAGATAATCCTCCTTCAACTGGGCTGAAGGACTGCATACATAATTTTAAAACAAACAAATAAATAAATAAATAATAAATAAATAAATAAAATAGATAAATAAATAAACACATAAATAAAAAATAAATAAACAGATAAATAAAATATAAATAAATAAATAAGAAAGAAGGAAAGAAGAATGATGTCTTTGTTTCACAGAATGTTCAGCAGTCACCCAGACTTCCAGGAGGCCTTCACCATGCTGAAAGGCAAGAGCCGTTCTCAAATGCGCCTAAGTTCACAAATGCGCACTATTGGGAAGAGCATCTTCATGGAACTTTTCAAAATCACGCAGAATCTGAACAACCCGCAAGAGTTGTCGTCACTAATAGAAGTACTGGCCGTAAATCACCATGAGCGGGGTATCAGTGGCAGGCATTTCGCCGTAAGTCTTTCTTTTGCATGAAGGCGAAATCATAAAGAGAGAGACAGAGATAGAGAGAAATGGGGAGAGTAAGAAAGAGGATTTGTGAAAGGGAGAGATAAAGAGAGATCAAAGAAAATGAGAAAAGTTCAGAAAAAGAAAAGATTTACTGGGGATAAACAGAGTTCGGAGAAGGAACGATGGAGAGAGAGGAAAGAGAGAGAGAGAGAGAGAGAGAGAGAGCTATCGGTGTAGTGGCTCTGTGGTTTGGCGTCTGCTTCAGGGTGAAAACAACTCACGTCTGTGAGGTTGCGGGTTCTGGCCGGGCTTGACTCACGGTCCTCCCATTGGGGGATGGAAGGACACGAAGGTCGAAAAACCTGCGTTTTTTCAATAACTCAACGGTCTCCTGGCTTCCTCTGGGTAGGGAAGCCCGACGTCTAGCCTTCTCGGATAAGCGCGAATATATTTCGGAGGTCCCGTGTGTATGTTATGCAGTTACAGAACCCTTGGCAGTTCAAAATCGATGAAAGAGCAGGCTGCGTGCCGATGTCCAGGCAAAATTTCCAAATTCCAAATTTCTACCCACGAAAATTCTCACCAAAATCAGGCAGCTACGGCATTTAAAGCCGAGATAATCCTAGGACTGAAAGGCTTAAAAAGAAAGAGAGAAAGAGAGAGCTCACAGAGAGAGAGAAAGCGAGTTCAGGAACGGCATTCTGTGTGTGAGTGAGCGAGAGCGAGAGCGAGAGAGAATTCACCGGCAGAAATTGAGAGCAAGAGAAGGAAAGAGAAAAAAAAAATACTGAAACAGATCCAGAGTTTTGTGGTTGGGTTGAGAGTGAGACAGAAATTTCATAGAATGAGAGTTGCGAAAGAGAGCAGCAAGGGAGAGAGAGAGACAGAGAGAGAGAGAGAGAGAGAGCAAGGGAGAGAGACAGAGTTTCATCTGTTCCTCTTTCATTGGTCACAGATAACTCATGGTCTTCTGAGGAAGTTAAGAGCATCAAAACGATATTATTATCACATACTATCTTTGAAGAATATGAAGACTGTCAGCCGGTATTTAGATATTTAATAAAATGAAAATAATAATAATAATAAATGGATAAAAAGACGAACAACTCGGAATTCACGAAATCTGTACATCGTTAGCCCGATCTGTTTGTTTTTTCTCACTTTTCTGGTTGGACATAAATGGATAAATGCATAAATAAATAGAAATGGGAAATGAAAAAAAAAGAAATAAACAAAATAAAATAAAATAAACAAACAAAAAAAACGTTTTTAAATATGTAAAGAAAAAAATTTAAAAAAGAAAAAAAGTCATGATAAATGGTTAG
>JBCEWB010399777.1:0-20631 GCA_039654565.1 Peronia peronii
CCATCCATCCATCCATCCATCCATCCATCCATCCATCCATCCATCCATCCATCCATCCATCCATCCGTCCATCCATTTATGTATCCATTCATACATTAGTACATCCGTTCATCCAAGACATTAACCATCCTTTTCTCCATCATCTAGTTTTGTTTTAAGTGTCTTTTCTCTCTTTTATCGGTCTTTCTTTTACTTAATCAATCCTCTATACAGGATTTTGTCCTTGTGAGCATATATTGCTGTGAATTCAATGATGTTATACTGTTAAAATAAGTCTTTGATTTCACTCCTTGGATTGGCATGAGCTCAGAACACGTCACACCCTCAGAGTTCCTCTCAATTCATTTGCTTTCCACAGTAAAGACAGCCTCATATTCCCTCTTTTCGCTGAAGACGGTCAGCTCACCACCCTTAGAGTTACTTGCTTTACTGACAACTTTCCTGTTTCAAAAGAAAGAAAAAGACATTTAAAATAACAATATAATAATATAAGATAAAATGACACAGTAGTGATATTAGCAGATAATATGAAATTTTATTGACAGAAACCACTTAGGTATTATTATGGTAAAGCGACAAATTTAAATAATAATATATCTTATATACATATATCTTATATGTTTTTGATGAAATTAATATTCAAAAACATGAAATGGTCATTAGAAAATGGCAGAGGTAATGAAAAATTATTTTCTTTGTCAAGTCCAGGGCTTAAGGCACACTGAAAAAACTACTGAAAAACTGATGTTTCACTGGGTGAAATTGGTACTGCAAAATCTACAATTTTGTTGAGAGTCTTCATAATCGACTCATAGTAAGCATTCCTATTATTTAGATAAGGAGCAGAACTGATTGGGCCTTGCTTCCCACTTTCATGACGTTTATTGGTCTTAGAAATTTGAAGCCTGCTGGTCATAACCACATTGGTCTATGAAGCTTGACTAGTACATTCCACCACCACTACATTGATCTGTACGCGGGATGTGGTCTTTTGAAACCCATGAAAATGTTGGCAACCATTGCCGCGGTCCGACAGGATGCGAAAATTACTTAGATAGCCTTCTTGTAGGTTTGAAAAGCTTTGGAAAACAGCAGCTGTAACATTGATGTGAGAAAAATGCAAGTCTTACTTTCCGAATTGTTTGGCATCCAGCACAGTCTCGGGCAGGATCTTTAAGGCTGTCTCAGGCAGCAGCAGAGCCAGAAGACCAGCCAGTATACTAGTGCCGCCGAAGATCAGCAGAGGAAGGGCAATGGCGATGTCGCCGCTAATGATGTTATTCTGAATAATATTCCAAACAATATTGAAATTTACAACAAACAAAAAATATTAAAGAAATAAAATGGATTTAATAAATATATTATAATAAATAAATAAATAATAATAATAAATATAATAAATAAATAATTATATTGCTGATAATTTTTCAAAATGCTTGACTGATATGCGCTTTCTAGAGTTCTTCTATTAATCTCTTTTTGTCAGCGGAGATAAAACAAAAATGCACTTAAAGGGGTGGAGGAGTTTTTCCAGTGACTCCCTCAATGATCGCCACATTGTCGGGACTTTGCGGAACTCAGAACTTATGAAGTACATTCCTAGGTCTTAGATGTTCATATCCTATGTCAATACAAACATGGTATACGTCCTTCATGGCAGTCTAAGACTTGACTTTGTACTAGTTCAGGTTTTAGTTTTGTTCCAGGATGACAATAATGTATTAAATGGAGAAATAAAATTTGGCCATGGGAATTGATATGCCTTTGTCTAAGTAGACAGTGTTTACTCTTCTTATTGAGAAGAGGAACATTATACCCTGGACATCATCAAGACGTTGCATCAAGATAACATCTTAACTTAGCAATGCTTTAGACGATTCAGGACAAGATTCCTTGCCACCGTTCAAATTTTGGGTTGTAAGATCCTACTTGGCTGGGAGTTTCAATGTCTGGGAAGGGACAAATATAAACGTGTGAAACGCATTGAAGCGATAGAATCTATAGACAGTGAAGGCTGCGGTCGAAATGTTACGTGACTACCTCTTGATAAAAATGTCGCGGATTCCATTCCTACCATGGGAATGGGATAGATTAGAAGCTGCCCGTTTTCAGTGGTTCAACAGTCCCCTGGCGTCGTGGCTGAGACGCCCTAAGTCTAATCTTCTTGAATGATGGTGAAAACTATATCTTGCTTTATTGTATCTTACCATATGTATATTACATGTATCTCATTTTATCTCAAAATGTCCCTGATAGCATGACAATATTCCGCCCGGGAATCAGCTGTTCTCTTCCCTTTGCAGGATCCATTCTCAACACTGCCTTTTGGGAGCCTTGTTATGCTGCAGTGTCTCCTAAAGGTACAAAACCACTGTAATCATTACCCTCTATTTCTCCCTCTCCACTTTCTTCCATTGCAATGAACCTTGTAATTCAAAATAGAAAATCTCGCCTGGCGCGATAGCTACGAGCACTAAAACATTTTAAAGAACAAAATCGACTATTTCTTTAAAATATGTATATATTATTAAGTTGTGATGTGGTTAAACATGTATGTTAAAAGAGAATACTATATCCTTAACAAAATATTGAGACAGTTGTTGATGGTAATTCAACATGAAAAAAAAAATAACATTCACACCGAATGTTTATGACTGAAATAACAGTCACTTACTATATCTGCGATGTAAGGGGCAAGAATTCCCCCGATTCTGGCCGATAAAGAACACATTCCCAAGCCTGAATTTCTGACAACTGTAGGAAAAAGTTCTGCCGAATAAATGTAGATGATAGCGAAGGCAGCTGAGGCTCCTAGTTTTCCAACCATGGCTAGCGTCACTGTTAACCATGCAAGCTCTATAAATACAAAAGTCCATAAAAGACAACAATAAAGACCGCGTACGTAATGGTAAAAATGAATTCTACTATAGAATAGAACGGGCTTAAAAATTTGGCGATTTAACATGTTCACCAGTTTTCTACCCATGAATTATTCATATTTATTCTTCGTTCATTTGAATGTATAATTTAATTACCACTAGATAGCATTTTCTTTTCGTCTAGACATTTCTATAGGTACAGTAGATATAAGCAACATGAGAGATCTCTCGAGTAAGTAATATATCCTGTGAAAACTAAATACATGTATAGACAGTGAAATACAGATAAATTTCATTTCTGTTCTGTCTATCCAGGAGAGTATAATCCTTCTTTCCTCCCGTCATCTTGTTATGCGCTCTGCTTCTTTCCTCTTATTATGTGTTAAGTCAGCATCAAAGAAAATCTTATCTTTACATGTCTGATAGCACTAACTGTTCATGGATTGCAAAGTACATTGTCTTCTTTCAAAACCAAGTGTACTTATACATTGTCAATCTCCAATAACACTCTAATTACTGAGATTGTTTTCGCTCAGATTGTTCAATCATAAAAAACATGTATCAAAAAGACATCGTAAGGTTTTACTTGTAATCATAATAATGTTTCATATTCGTGCTGTCTCTTTTACGTTCCTTACTTTGCACAGTCAATGAAATAAGTATAGAAAAAAGACTAAAGCACTCAAAGGATTCAAATACCTCCATCTCCATAAATCACAGGGAATAAAGTGCAAATGCAGGCCACTCCTCCAAGAATCATTGACAGACACTGAAGAGGCTTCCGTCCTAACTTGTCTAGGAGGACTAAGCAGAGGACATAGGAGACCAGCTCCACGAGTGCAGAGAGGAAAAAGTTGAAGTAAATGTCCCCGGACAGATTTCCCGTGTTTAAACTGAGTCCGAAATAAACCATGCTGGCTACGGCCCTGCGCGAGAAACAAAGAGCTAATTATTGCAACAACAATGATAAAAAATGCAAAAAGAGAAGTGGAGCAACGTCTTATATGAAGAAAAAATTTAAAATCCATATTTTGCTTCATTGTTTACAGGTTTCCAACCACAATGAGATTTCAAACGATTCCATAGCCTAAAGTGACATCATAAAGTAAAATGACAAAACCAGTTGCAGAAGACAACGACTATGTATTTCAGCCCACAGCTGTTTGATTATTACCCACCTTTATCAATGTATGTGTTATCGAACAGAATATCCTTTTTAAAAGTTTTCCATAAGACACGCGAAGGTTTCCATAACGATGCCCTGTCGACCTTACAAAACATGTATATGTATAGGCCTTCTACAGTCAGCCAACATGCACACAAACATGACAGTACAGTACAGTAGTTAGGCATGAATCACTTATCTAGCTCTTCTGTTAATATAATTATAAGAGAGACTTCACAGAAAAGTAGCAAAATTGTTTACCTTGAAAGGGTTTATCTAATGTCATGCAAAATACAATTGAAGTATCTAAAGTGACAGAATGAGGAAAAATGATCAAACCAGTTGAAGAAGACGATGAGAGATCTGACCAGTAGTGTTGGATTGGTGAACATGTGCCAGACACTGTCGCCCTCGCCTTCCTGCTCGAGATCTTCCAACTCAAGCATCTTCTCGGACAAGGTCACTCCGTTACTCTTGGCAGCCTGTGTCAGGATTTTTGCTGCTTGTTCGGTCTTGCCTTTGCTAATCAACCAGCGTGCAGATTCTGGCACAATACTGGAGATGTTAATATAAAAATGTTAACTTTGCTGATCAGCCAGCTTGGAGATTTTAGAACTATTCTGGGGGTTAATATAACCATGTTAACTTTGCTGATCATACCAGCATGACCCAAACTTTGGCAATTGACAAGTATAATTTTAGCTTTTCTTTCCAGCCAGTGATGAATACAATGACCCTTATTTTAATTTTTCACCATAATAATCGTTTCACCCTAAAGTGTCGAGGGAAATGGTCGCTGTGCTCATTGTAATTTATCTATGAACTACTTTGCAAATGACAAACAATATAGTGACAACATTCTGTTACGCTAGACATCTCTGATGTTGTTAGAGACCTAAACTATTTGTTCTTGAACATAAATAAACATCATTATATGAAAATAATTCATAAACAGTGAGACTTCTAGGGTTAAGTGTGTATGAGAAATGGTGATGCAAGAAGTTATTAGGTTATCAGATTCATATGTTGACAAACCTGGACTTTTTGATTATCTCCCCTGTGTTAGGTATCGATGAAAGTAGAAACTGGACATTTTTTAAAATCACTATCTTGGGTTCTTTTTCTGGGACAATAATATAACAGGGTAGAACAAAGGTAGAATTACTCGTACAAATATGAGAGACACTTACCATATAAAAATCGTCTAAGTATCATACAATGCAGTTTAGTCTTTGAATACTTGTTCAAGGAGAACAGGAAATGGCAATCACTTCCCAATACTTACAATGCATAAATGATCAGTAACACCACAGCGGGAACCGACAGAACGATCTGCAGACATCTCCAGTCTCTCAAACCGTACGCCAGACCATCTTGTATGAATAGGCCAAAAGCCCAATAGATTTCTATCACAATGCCAGCGATCTTCCTGTACTTGGGACCTACCAGCTCCACTCCTGTAAATATAATTTATTTATTTATTTATTATTTATTTATTTATTTGTTTATTTATTTATTACATGTTTGTTTATTTATTTTGTTCGTTTGTTTTATTATTTTGTTATTTCCATGTTTATGTATATGTTTATATAATTGTCATTTATTTACCTATCTATGTATTACTTATTTATCATTTATTTAATTTTCATGATTCGTTTGTTTGTATGTATCTATTTATCAATGTTACCTATAACAAAACCTGTCAGAAAATCGCCACCGTTGAAGAACATGGTGAGGAAACGTAAGACCAGGAAAGGGACGTAAGTGGACACAAAGGCTGTACTTATGCTGGAGACAAAGAGGCCGCCCACGGATAGCAGCAGTACTTTCCTCCGTCCTATCCTGCAGGAGAATGTCAGAGCAATGGCTGAATGTAAGTTTGTTTTTTTTTAAAATTATTTTAGCCAGCCAGATTATTTCTTATATTATGTATGTATCCTTTCAGTCCTAAGAAAGCGAGATTGTTTTGGCTTTAAGTGCCTGCCATATGTTAAATCACAAACATTTTTGTGGGTTGAAATTTGGAAATTGTAACTTTTGCCTGAACAGCAGCGTCTCCGCTATTCTTCATCCGATTTTTTTAGCGCCAAGGGTTCTTTGACGGTTGTAACATACACACGGGATCCCCAAAACATATTCGCCTATCCGAGAAGGGTAGACGTCGGACTTCCCTATCCAAGGAGCCAGGCGAATGTTGAGTCACTGAAAAAAATGCAAGTTGTAATCTTTAAATCCCTCCCATCTGTCCCTAGTAGGATCTGAAATTCCAAACCACGACGTCCACAACATGAGTCTTTTCGCCGAGTAGCAGACGCTTAACCACAAGGCCACGACGACCTTCCCTTCCTCCCTCCCTTCCCCTCTCCCCCCTCCCTCCCCAGCCAGATTACGTCCTTTCCCTAGGCAAATGAGACACAAAACAAACACTGTAAAGAAGAAAAAATTTCTCTTTGCTCTTTTTATTTGACTAATACTCTATGGGGAAGTCAGAAAAAAAATCATGATCTGACGAAATGTGTCACTCTAATGATGATTTCTTTTTTCAGGGTATGCAGTGCGTATGTTTCAAATTTGAAAATACGAAACTGGGTAGCCCCCCTCCCCCCATCCTCCACTTCCATTCTCTTCCCAATCCCCTTCTTTAAAATGCTTGTATTGTGCCTCATAAATCCATCATTTCAAACAAAGGGCGCAGGCGTGAGTTTTTTCTCCTGTACTATGTTTATGCAACACCCATTATGTCAGAAAAAGGGAGATAATAAAGACGTCTCTGACGGATCAGATTGCTGAGCCACTCAAACGGTGGTGGAGTGACTAGGTAGGACGCAGCTATTGTCTCACGAGACAGAATCCGCTGAGATAACCACTCGCAGGCGGTTGAAAACGCGACATAAATACCGTATCCGTTACGAGACAGAAGGCATCTCGACTATGCTTCATATGCTTACGAAAGAGAAGTAATAGATTTGCACCGACCAAGCCAATGGCTGGAAATCTCAGGCTATTTTTAGCAGGGGGTACAAACACTCCAAAGTGTTCACTATCATTGACATTGAAAAATGCACGGAACCGGTGACAAGAATTATTCTCGGATCTCATAGTGGAGCGGTAACACACGTAAGTATGTGTTCTATTTTTAGCAGGGAGAACAAACACTCTGCTGAGGTTTTCCAGGTCTGTACTGAGTTGAATATGAACTATTCGGCTGATAATAAACATTGTTCATTTAGATGATTTTTGCATTCCACTTAAATACAGTGGATGCCTTAGCGGGTTCTAATATGCCTGATCTCATTTCGTTGATGACGATTTATTTCGTTAGGCAAGGTCATTACAGTCCCAAAATTGAATCAACTCATAGCTCTGCAAATAAATCTGAAGAATAAATCAGATTTTTTTTCTGTTGTGGCTGCCCAGAATACGCAGTTGTTTCTCTATTTTCTTATTTATTTTCATATAGAAGAATGAGAGCACACTTTAAGAACTAAATGCGTATTGATAGGAAATAAAGAATTCCCGTTACCTCGCAAAAAAATTATTATTTTATAAAATCAAATTCAGAAATAATTATGTGTCCAACTGCTTTGTTATTTGTGGGCTGCTGCCCAGGTCAACAAAAAAGATTTCGTTCTGTTTCTTCATAGGAAAAAAATGTTTTTCTTTTATTTTCTTTGTGCACTGAAAATATGTGTTATCAGACGTATGAATAAGACATGCTGCAGGCGTTTATGCTTGTGTAACCCAATAAAAAAGATTACCAGAATATACAGGTGATATAAAAACAAGAATGTAATACTTGCGGCAATGCTGAACTTTTGTTGTGTCACCTTTATAAGGACTCTTGTGGAAATCCTCAAACATCATGAAGGTATGTGGAACAACTGTATTTGCCTTTTCTTTTTATGTTTATCTCAACATAATAGAAACTGGAGTTACTTACAGATCTGACAAGGGAGCAAGAACCAGCGCACCGGCCAATTTGCCTGCCATTAGAACCATATTGGCGTAAGTTCTCAAGCTAATGTCGTCGCACACCAAGTTCCCCTGATAAAGATATAAAATAATTATTTTTCAGCGTTGGACCTAATTTTAACATAGCATATGCTTATTTCAAGTTTTTCTTGTTAATGAAACGATATTGGCTGCATAGATTGTGTTACCTTTTCAGTGGATTTAGTAATTTTGGTTGTTAAGAAAATGAGCTAACACCACTTTTTAACATTAATTTGGATCGCTCAAAGCCAAAATAACTCTTCTTGGTTATAGCCTGTATCGATTATTGAACTGTTCTTTAGAAAATACATTTTACCAGTAATAAAAATCTTTGCCATAAATAAATCTTGGAATTGTTTAGCTCAATGAATATCGATACCACATAGTCCTAATCGCCTGGATGACGTGGCATCCTGATTGGTCTCTGCAACCACTATAATTATTTTTTACTGAATTATGTTGGTTGATCGGGATTGTTGGCTGGTCCCTTCATTGCCAGTTATGTCGTGTATATTTCTGAACTTTGATAACTTGTCAGTCGTGACTATTGTTACACCATCCTACAACTGTCGTCTACTACTTTCAATAGGGAAACTTCGCACTAATTCATCCAGACTGCCATCTACGGAACCATTTCAAAGTTGAACGGGTCATTCAATGTCTGGTAACGCTAGCCATCAAGTTATTAAACCCCTGGTAAAACGTCTCTCTGTCTGTTTATTATTCAACGTTTTTTGTTTTTTTTTTTTTCATACAGAATGATACTGACAATGAATATGGTAGTGATGATTTACTCAATAAGGTAAAATGTATATCCATAAAATTGTACATTAGAAAAATTATGAACATGTCTTAAGAAATAGACTAGCCGTATGTTAACATCTGAGTAATTTTGATAACTATTAATCGCTTATGGATTCTCTGACAACCATATTGTACAACCTCATATTGGTATAATATCTTTTTTAAATTTCCTTGAATGTCATTAATATAATGTTTGGCGCAATATAGAATTCTCATGCTGACGTAACGTTGAAGAATGACCTAATACCAGTACTCTTAATTACCTCAGTGACAAAAGTTGCTTCGAAGGGATCTTTACTGTAGACCCATCTGTTACAGGAGGTAGTGTGATTAAGAAAGACACTGGAGTTGGTGTTCCTCTCATAGATGTCACACTGGGAGAAGGCGTTGTCATCCTCAGACCAAGGGATTGACACACTGATCAGGTCATCATGCCATTGACCTTGACTTTGGTATGTGTCGTTGTAAAGACCGGGAACGGCACATCTGGAGAAGAGAGAGAGAGAGAGAGAGAGAGAGAGAGAGAAAAGAAATTTTAATCCAAAATGTTTGCTACGCTTTGGACACGTTGGTGATTTTATAAAATCATTTATGTAGGTTTATTGCCCAATTTTTGTTTCCTTCGATTCAGCCACCGTTCCTTTTTCTTTCTTTTCTTCCTTATTTCCGTTATTTTTTCCTTCTTTCCTTCCTTGTTTTCTCCCCCCCTTCTTATTCCTCCTTTTCTTCCATCCATCCTTCCTACCTTCCGTATTTATTTCCTATATTCCTTCTCTCGTTCCTTCCTTCTTTTCTTCCTTCTTCCTTCCTTTTTTCTGTCCCTGTATTTCCTTCCTCACATTTTTCCTTCATCCTTTTCTTCCTTCCTTTCTAAGTTCCCTCCCATTCGATTCATTAATTCACCTATTTGTTCATTGACAAAATATATATTATATAGTGTGCGGTTCAACTGAATCATAGGAAATCATAAAGGTTTACACAAAAAATCATTAGTATTGTTATTTAGGACAATAATATCAACACATGTTTTTGTTATAGTTTTTTGACATTTTAAAAAAAAAGTCGTCATCGTTAGTGATGTTTGCATTTATTTATGTCATTATTATTTCTGACAAACAGAAAGACACCTCACAGCACGAATTAACATGGAATTGTTCCCAGATTTAAGATTTAATTCAAACCATCTATGAAACAGAGACATTGCACATATAATTATGAGTACAAAAGGACGTTTTTTTAATAAGGTCAAAAGAGCATTGAATTTCTTAAACGATTGCAGTTTCGTAATATGGGTGGTGTTCGGAACATATCGACGATATTTAAAGAAGCAACATTTTCAATGACAGATCATTTGAACAACTCCATTCCTTCCCTTTGCCAGACACAAGACATGTTGAACTTCCAACTTAAGGGGAAAAAAATCCCTTTACTTCTTGTCATTCGAAAGATTTATCACAGGAAAAAAAATATTGCAAGAAATCTTTTTTTTTTTAACACCGTGAACTGTTCAGGATTTTTTTGCTGTGTAAGTTTCAAGCAAAGAATGCACAAGTAATTGTTTCTTCTTTACATTGCTTGTTCTATACTCCTTGTGTCTGGCAAATGAAGGTAGCAGCGCTAGTTAAAATACAACCCATCATTCATGGGCACCTATGAGGAATGCCTACCTCTTAGCTTTCTCGGATGAAGCCAAAAATTTAGAGAATCAGAAGCATAGATTTGTGAGTAATGAAAGATCCTTTTAGAAAAACGCCTCTGTCAGGGCACGAAATGTCACTTAATCTTTAGTATCATTTATATATATTCTTATGCAATTAACGCGGAGATGATTATACAACTGAAAGGCATGTCATCAACATGAACTTGTATTATGACATGACCAAACAAAAACAAAATCTCTGAATCTAGCGATGTGGCTGAAATTTTAGCTAGACTCTCCTGATCGTCGCTGCTATATTATCATAATGTTTGCAATTTGTGCGTGTGTTTGTTTGTTCGAATATTTGTTTTTTAAACTGTGTCGCTGTTCTTTTCCCTCATCCATTTTATACTTTTTCTAACACTGGACTGATATTGTAGAGAGATCAGTGTAGAAAATACAGGCGGAGGTTGTTTATGAGATTTGCTCTGTTTCCCTTCAAACATGGATCACAGTTAGAAAAATGAGTATACTTAAGGATATATTTTTTTTTACTCTTTATTGTCATAATCAGTTATAGTGTGTCAGTTGATATATAAAAACAACAATTAAGAAATCAGGAAAAGAAAGAAAGCGAGAAAGAAAGGAAAAACGGAAGAAAACAACGACAGAGACAGAAAAAATAGAAAGAAAGAAAGAATAAAGAAAGAAAAAAGAAAATAGGAAGAAAAGAAAGAGAGAAGACTGAATAAAAACAAGGAGACAAGAAAAAAAAAGAAAGAAATACAGAGGAAAAGAAAGAAGAGAAAGAAAGATAGTATGAATAGCAGCAAGAAAGAAGGGAGAAAAGAAAGAAAAAGGATGTCAGAGAACTGACCTGTGGTCTGGAATAGCCAGTATAAAAACGCCGGCCAATGTCTGAAAGGCCGAGGTGACGGCCACAAGACAGACCAGAAAGTAAATTTTTCTCTGATAGGCACCAAACTCTCCCAGCTCTTTCACAATATCGTCAAACTTCATCGCCTTGGTCAAACCTCAGCCACAAAGTAGTAAATATGGGTTGTTATGGATATACCTTACCGTAAAAGCACCTCTCCGTTGCACAATCCTTGTTAACTCTGCAGAAGTTCAACAAAAAATCCTAAAATCAGCGTTATGTCTCATGATGTCTCGTAGAATTAGAATTAGAAATAATTTTACCATTCACACCCTTTGCGAGATACAAAATGGGGCAAATGAAGATCATTATGTTTTATACCGATATTTGACATAACATAATGGGATGAAACAATGGCTTGCCATCAAGCGCTTTTTATAAAGGCAGGCGGTGGCATCAGTTTTCCTAGAGCCAAACAATAACAACAAAAAGAAAACTTTAGATTGCTCTAAATAACAAAGAGAAAATGAGCATCGAACTAAAAATTCTGTAGGCTTTAATAAAAGAATCATTCTTTCTCCGTTGTGTGTGGTCGTTCTTTGAATTTACCAAAGAAAATGTCAGAAAAAAAGCTAATCGAAGACTACCTTAAGTTGTTTTCACGCTCATTATTATGATCACAGCTACACTGCCTTTCGCCTGCGGACACGGCAACAGGCCATGTTTATCAAACATCGGTGGGTTCGGACATGAAGGGAACTGCAAGAACAGGGGAGGAAAGCTAACTCAAGAATTTGCCAGAGCAACACAACTGCACATTTATTTTTCAATTTATTATTCCTGTCATGACGATTTTTCAAAAGTAAGTAAAACAAAACAAAAATCAGAGTTAAAAAATAAATTGCATTTATAAATTCATGACCATCTCTAGGTAGATTTATTTTTTCAAGGACTCAGGTCACGCTAAATGCCATACCAGAAACTGTACTGTGACATCCCGTATATGAAAACAGGTAACATATCCACCAGCGAATTTGTTCCACCTCTTCCAGCTTCCTTAGCTCTCATCAACGGCCAGTTTTAGTTTCTGAGATACCATGACATTTTACTTCATTATAAACAGCTACTGGTGGACAGTTACATTCGTGATAAATTAAACGGATCTTTGCAACCTTGCAAATGGGATCGGATTATCGGGAATTGGCTGAACGGGACAGTCGGCATGGAACAGCTATCGCTAATGGAAAACAACGCTTGTTTACGTGTTTTGAGATTTAAACAGTCAATGAATGTAACCTCTTGCTTTTACGTTATTATAAGAATAGCTTATCTGTTTATTAGCTGTCATGTTTTCATTTTTAAAGTAAGCACATTTATGATGTCAATGAAAAAACAACAACAACAACAACAACACCTTCGTTTAAAAATGCACAATTATAACCTCAAAAACGCCTCTCAAACACTAAATATTTAAGAGTACTCTGATCTCTGTTTCCTCTACTTTTCTAGAAGAGTTTGCGCAATACATTGTCGTAATAGAAAAAAAGGTGTGTTTCACACATTCTGGCCTGCTGGAGATTTGAAACACCGAAGCCTTACTTACTGAAGACCAGTGTCCCACTAATAAGTTTAAGGAATGAAAAATGGAATGGAAATCAGTGGGATATCATTTCACAATCTTTTGTTTGTGGAAAAGTAATAGAATAATGTGATCATTAAAAAAAAAGGAAGGGGGAGGGGGGGGGGGGGGGAAGGGGGCTTAAACCCGTTTTTTTTTTTTTTTTTCTTTCCCCAAATATTCGATTTGGGGTTTTTGTTTACTTTAAAAATTCTACCTTTTCTGAATATAAAACTGGTATTTAAAAAAAGTTTATATGTTTATTCTAAGGTGTGGGGAGGATGGTCAGGCAAAGGTTGACCGGCCCCTCTGCCATCCAGGCTCTTGCTCATTCAGGGTTCTATATTCAGTGATAGATCATCAAAATTTCGTTGGATACGGGCAAATTGGGTATAAAAGGCTTGACTACGATGTCTTTCACTAATATGGGGAGCCCCAGTGCCAGGAATGGACACTGGCTGACCATCTGAGGCGCTGACCATACCGAATATCAGTAAAACCTTTCCTCCTGGGCCTCTAAAATAGATATCCAGCGGCCTGATGAGGGTGAAATATGTCCTGTTTCTGCTGTTTCAGGAAGGTAAGACCCTCTTGGTTTTGATCGAGGAAGACATGGCGGCCATATAATATAATATAGCCATCCGTGGACCCTAAAATGACGCTATGGAATCATTTTTGCTGACAGCGGTAAGGGAGCAAAAATAGGAGAAGAGGCACAGGAAAAGGCAAAATAAGACATAGAAATCATGGAAAGAAGTCTAGTAGGTAAAACAAACATGTTTTGGGTTGAAAATAAGATCAAAAGCTCCTTATAGCTGATTTTCTAGCGAAAAAAATTTAAATGAGTTTTTTCTCAAAATAAGGTGGTTTTTTTTTTTTAGCACAAATACGCGATCCACTTATTTATTTCTGGAGCAATTGCCATGAAATTTGGCAAGAATACAGAAGAAAACGATACAAAAAGGTCAGAGGGGTTTTCAATAACATTTTGAATTTTTTAGAAATTTGAGAGTTTTGGGTAAAATTTTCGGAAAACCAGTGACCTTTTTTACTTGCCGATTTTAAAAATTTGTTGTCAAAAATCCGGTCCGACCATTTTTTGTTATTGAACTGAAAAGTATTACGCAAAATTTCAAGCAAATCGGTAAAAAAAAATGTAGAAGCCTATTTATAATAAAGTTAGGAAATATCAGGTAGCAAAATCCAAGATGGGGGCCGTTACCATGGCAACCATGAGTGATTTCAGTTTTTGTTTGAGTATTTTCCTCTAATTTGACCGCGAATTCGATGGTAGTGGTTATAATCATCTCCCCCTAGCCACTTCCAAAATGACTTCCAGGACTCCCCCTCCCCCCCCCCCCCCCCTCCCAAAATTGATGATTCAGATAAATGTACACAGATACTTGCGAAGCTGCTACAAAACAAACAAAATTATAATTTAATATGGACGTTGGCAGTGTGCGAAATTTTCATAAAATTACTTGAAATCTGTTGTCCTTAATAAGTTTGGAATCTGACGCCTTTTTGTGAATGAATGGACAAATGAAGGCAAGCCAACAAAGGAAGAAACAAAATGAAATAGTTTTAAAAGAGTGTTTCATCCCAACTTGGACAATAGAGGAACCGCAGCGTTTTCGATTCCGGAATTATGTAAAATAAATAAATAATAAGTAAATAAATAAATAAATAAATAAATACGCACTGGTCTATTTCGTAGAGGTTTTCTTTTTCGACCAGTCAAATTGATTTGATTCAAGACATTGGATTAGACCTTGTAAATTCTAGGTGTAGATTTCCACACCAGGTCAAGTGGCTGCAGCAAGGTTATGATTACGGTAAAAATTAGGGTTATAGTTAGACTTAAATTTAGGTTTAGGGTAAGAGTAAGTGTGAGTTATAAAGTTTATTCAAGCACCCTAGAAACAATATTTAAACCATTTTATAGCACATACCATTGCAGTATTTTGACCACCTGGTAGTAATAGCCTCCTCGTTTGACCACTGGACTGGAGTAGATGTGATCTATGGTATGATGTGAAGATTAGCATGGAGAGGAGGAAAGAGCGAGGGGAACGATTTAGAGGAGAAGCAAAACCACCTGAACGAAAGATGGGATGAGAGGGGGGAAGAATAAGAACTCTCTTCGTTAGAGAATTTAGCAGGGACGATTGGTATGATAAAATGCACTATAATCTGTCACATCGAGACGTAGCTGTGGGAGAATGTGAACCCCACGCTATTCAGGGTTGATAAATGAGCATGAACCGCAGGGGTCAGAGGTTAGACAAATGATAACTGGGACATTCAGCTAGTAATCAGTATGCAGACATGACCGTATTTTACATATATACGAATCAGACAAAAAACAAAAACAAAAAAACCCAAAGCAACGTGAAGTAAATGATGTGGAACGGTGTTTTCACCAAGGTTTTTCTCTTAATTCAGGGCTACGTACTGTGACAATAAAGATCCTAAATTAGTGGATGGGCGTCAGCTTGACAAACCACAAGGACAAACCATTTAAATGGACAAAGATAAGACGCTCAGGCCGTATAATACGTGTAATTTGACAATGCTGTTGGTAGAAATTAAGGCGTTACTATCTGAGTAAATTTCAGTTTCTCTTTAACTCCACCATTTCTGCCATACATGATGGGCTCTGGTAAAACCAGTCACATAGTAAAAATTTCAGATTTGCGAATAATGCTCATTTTATCTGCCATGTATTTTAGTACTTATTTGAGTTCAGTAGATGTATTGTCTGATTATATGCCAGCTTTTGAATGTCGAGATTGAACTACTGAAAACTCTGAGAAAATTCTATTTGAATTTTCCTCTTCATTTGATAACAACGCATGGGATACATTTCTTTAAAGCACTGTTTTCTTATTCTTACCATGCATAGCCCTGTCAATGAAAAAGCAGAAATAATTCATTTAGGATTATAATTATATTCAATGACAAAAATGTCGCTCTAGGAGTTTGTTTTACTATTTCAATTGTCGCTCCAATCCCAGATAAATTCTATTCTCAGCTTTCTTCAGTTTCTTCCTAAAAGCGCTGCTGATATTGTTGATCTTTTTTTTTAACAATGGATTTCCGGTCAACATATGGATCAAAAGCTTGAAGATATTCTGAAACAGTTGAATATGCCGCATGTCGCATATTTCTCTTTACAAGTTTTTTACAGTTCACCTTCCGTGAACATTCCTGCGCATGGTACAGTTCTATAAAAATTAAGTGACTTTCCTTGTATCGAGTAGTCGTATTCCAAAGTCAAGTACCGTTTTATAGGTCTACATCTATGCCTGCACTGATAGCGAGACATAATAGTGAAGAAGTCTATCGAGGTGTCGACAAGTGTAGTAAGCAAATAACAGGAAGCCCATTTTTATTTATTTATTTGTTTATTTAAATTTCATTTTATCTTGTATCTTATCACTAGTAAGCATAGTGATAAGCTTAATGATAATTTAATGTCTTCGCTATCTTTTTTTTTAATCAAGTCGAGACGAGCACGCCATGTGCACCTTAAATTTCAACAGGCTAATTTCAAATTTGCAATTTTTTTATGTATTTATTTTGTTGCTGTTGTTATTGTTATCTGAGCAACAATTTTTGTTATATTTTCATTGTACATGTATTTACTCCCGCCTAAAGCAAACTTCAAATGAAGCCGACAATCTAGAAGTGCTCAACTTTGACTGAAAGAACTGAACGGAAAATATCAGGCATCGTCCTATTTGCCCTGTTCGGTATTTTGCCACAATTTAGTTGACCCAGTTCCCACCTACACGCACCGTACGGACAGTTCAAGCCCAGCTCACACAGTTAAAAGGAAGTAAAAACTGAATGTGTATAGCCCACTTAAGAGTTCATAACTGGACTGAAATGGATGGGGACGGGAAGGGGGAAGGAGGAGCAGGAGCAGAATCTGAAATCCGTTTTTAACCCTTATACTACGAGTGCAAACATTTTGAGACGCTGTGTCCAATTTCTAGATCTGATCTGGAAACTCCCTAGCTTGTGTTGGGCTGATTTATACAAAACTGAATATAAACCACGATATAAATATGTTTGACTTTCACCACCTAAGGAGAGCATTGTTGCTTTGAACACTAGAAAGATTCAACAGATAGAAAGCACAGATGCAATTGGCAGCGAACGGTTCTAATTATGTAAAGGGCTTGAATGGGTGCCCTGATAAAAATAGTAAGAGAGATAAAACAGGATTTTTAATTTGATATCGGTAAAAACTCATATCAGTCTGGATCACACCTAGACAGATATCAGGCCGTTTTCTTTCTGTCTTTCCTTCTTTTTCTTTCTTTCTTGTTTCTTCTGTGTCTCTTTCTTTCTTTCTTTTTTTTTTTTTTTTTAAAGAAATTAATCATGTCTTCAAACTAATGGAACACATGGAAAAACGCACATAAAAATATATCTCATAGGAGCCACAGAACACCCTCCCCCCTCCCTCCCCTTTTTTTTTTCTTTTAAAAGACCATTACTTTGAAAAACCTGCATAAACTGTCAAGCCAGGAGAGCATATGAACAGCAATTACAAACTTTATGATTTGCACATGTTATCGACCTGTGAAAAGCATAAAATAAGACTGAAAGTAAAACATCCGATCCAGCTTTACGGAGAAATTTAGAAAACTCATTGTCATCTATTCCAGCTTATTTTTCAACATTCCTCTAGGAAATTGTTACAGTAAAAGTTTGTGGGGGTTTTTTTTGCTTTGTTTTTGCATCGCCTCTCTATTTTGAAACCGTTTCTTTACGATAAAAACCAATTAACAGCCTTTTTTTTTAATATAGACAAATTTGAATAGAAATAGTTTGTTTCAAAAGAGAAAGAACAGTAACAACACAACAACAACAACAACAACAAGAACAACAAAACAAAGAAATTGAAATCTATAAAGTTATAATCCTGGGGTGTCGTTCACTTCCGTCACTTTAAGCCATCAACATTTTTCCTTCCAGTTCGAAACACTCAAATAATATGACTTCTGTATATTGAAAAAGAGGAAAGAAGAATCTGCATATCGAGTTTGCAAAGGTTGCATGTACTCTGTGAGGTCAATGACATTTCGCAGGGTAATAGACCTAAATTGCAGATTTTGTGTAACTGCATACATTGTATAACATAATGTGCATGTCAGAAAATAGATGACATTTGACTCCAAAGCACGTTAGTTCTGCATTGTCATTCTTCATATACGTGTTTATGTCTTTGTTCAATTAAATATCCTCTATATAAGTTAAAATTTAGGTCAAATTTAAATTAAATGTTCGCCTTAGCATAACAATATTCAGCCCTAAGACCGGAAGGACAGATATGATAGTTTATGAATATGGTTTGATTTCAAAATAACTCGTTCTGGATTCCAAGGGCCACAGGAACATACCAACAGAAAAAAAGCTTACAATTTCAAATAAAATGCTTGGAGTTATTCTAGACCTGTCATTCTTCTTGACTCTTTATAATTCTTGTTTTCAATAATTACCGTACACGAATTTCCAAATTACATTCATTCTTCATAGTGCCATATGTTCCACATTGTGAGCAAAAACAGCTGAGTGTCCATCGCCATAGTCATATGGTAACTTCAAATGTTATACAAACAGAGATTCGCTTCAACCACTTATATCTGCGAAATTCAGAACGTCCAGTAATTTTGGTATCATCACCAGTTTGTGTTAGCTATTTATGAGGACCTAGACTAACAAAAGCACTGTAATATACTTAAAGAATGCTAATCAGTGCTGCTTTAAATAAAGCTCATGTATATATGTTGAACTCGAAAATATACGATCAATGGGTCTCTTCAAGTTAGAGAATTCGAACTCTCTATTGTACAATAGCTCTTGAAATATTGGTTTCTTTAAATTTATTTTTTCTTTTCTGACTGAAATTAAAACAAACCAAAAAAAAAAAAAAACAAAAAAAAAAACGAACATATCCTCATCCTTAGACAAGCGAGTCTTAATACTTTCTTCTCTGATAATTCTCAGTAATTTTGAACAATAGTTATCATTAACAATTTTCTTTCTCTTTTGATGAGTTGTAACTGAGGTCAAATTTGATCAATATTTGGCCTCTACAATTTACAATACTAATTCTAACTTTCTTTCTTTCCTTCTCACTCTTTCTTTCTCTCCCTCTCTCTCTCCCTCTCTTTCTCTCTCTCTCTTTCTCTGCCCGTCTTCTCAATGTTCATTTGTTAATAGTTTCATGTAAGCGAGAAAAATATCGATACGAGTACTTATAAATCATACAAAGCTGAAGAAATTACCACACAGCTATTTCAAAAGCAATACAAAGAACAACATAAAATGCAATATCACACCTATAGTACTGTTTATCAACACTTTAACCATCTGGGGTAAAATATTGTATACATTTCATGTTACTAGAAAAGCATACAGAGAACTCTAAGACCAAAAGATATATAAACAAATAAATGAAAATAAATCACCTCGTAAAATAAGGCTTACATACCTCTGGTCACATGACACATATGGTATATATTTTGCTAATCTGAATTGACAGCTTTCTAAATAGAACTAAAGATCCCGAGTGCACCAATAATTTGTCAGGCTCTAGGATAATGATATACGTCAGATTTAGGCACAAATACAAATACAAAAAACTGATATCTCATTTGCATTCCTGATCATAACTGCTATGGGATAGAGTCACTGGAAAAGAAATGTACCATTAGAATTATACCCTGTTAAGTGAATAAAATCATAATAGTATCACTCATCAAATGACTCGTGCTATAACAAATTTTTATTTTCTCAGTATCTCACAAGACATATGTCAATGTCATAGAGAAATGGCAAATTTATGTCAAGTCTAAAGAGCAATAGAGATTTCAGAATATGATGACCTCAAAAAGAAAAAAAATAATAATAACAAAAAGCGAAGATTTGTAGGAAAGAAGTAAATACATAACAATAGAGGAAAATTAGGAGATGCATAGGGGAAGAAATCGGAAAGTGATATTGGTGTTTAATAGACTGTATATACTGAGAAAGTCAGATAGTAGTGCCATTAGACAGATCTTTGGATGCAATGCACAAGGAAAGAGAGAAAGAAGTGCAAGGAAAGAGAGAAAGAAGTTAGTATTTCGCACAACAGGAGCTGGAAGAGACATCTGACAATGATGTGAGATAGAGCGGTTACTCATGGAATAAAGTAAATTATTGAAGATCGAAGTGGGTGGGGAAAGTATGATCCGTATCCTTTATCAGTCACTTTGTTTATGACTCTGATTGCCAGCTTTTTTGAGTCAAGATTTGCTTTCGCTACTGAGACTGGTGATCTTTGCAGTATTTGGGATTGTCACCATAGCAAAGGCACTGCCTGAACTCTGTTTTGCTCCGGACATATTTATTATTATGGTGATTTTTACAAAATTTGGGATTGTCACCTCACCACAGTATGAAATTGAATCGACGCTGGTTGCTCGATAATAATACAATTAAATGATGATTTTCGTGACAAATTAGACTATCACTGTCAGTGTAACGAATCACGATAGTGCATGCGGGTTATGCGCGAGTGTGTTATGAGCGATGTTCAGTTGACCGTAATTGTGTGCTAGTGTGTGATGTGCCGCCGCGGAGCTTCGGGAACGATCT
>JBCEWB010399887.1:0-20630 GCA_039654565.1 Peronia peronii
CCCCCCCCCCCCCCCCCCCCCCCCCCCCCCCCCCCCCCCCCCCCCCCCCCCCCCGACTTTTTTGTGAAAAGAGTTTGACATCCCTGAAGAAGTGATCCTTAAATTAACCAACCATGAAATGGTTTACTATCTACTTATAGTAGGATCTGTAAGGAGTCATTGCTTTGGTTTCAAACATTGTGCAGAAATCCAGAGGTAAAAGCTCTGTGTCATGGCGTTTGCCATTCATAGAAATTGTGGCTCTAGCGCGGAACTTGTTTTCGTTACTGACTAGATTAAGAAAAACAAAAAAAAAAAGAAGGAAGTAAATAAAGCTCTGAATCAGGACAGCTGAAGTCAATAGAATGGGATGATATTCAGTCTGGTTGTTAGACCAGGCAACATGATATTTTATGTCCCGTGTCCATAGGCTTGTCCGAGACCTAAGAGGGAAGACAGAGAAAGTATTCAGAGCCTATGTGTCTCTGTTCATGCGCCATCTGTGTGAGCCAGGAGCTGACAATGCCGAGTCCTTTGCTGACGGAGTGCCCAGGGAAGGACTGTCCCGCCAACATGTCCTCACAAGGATTGGCATAATGTCTCTGGTCAGGAAGAAGGTGAGTAAGGCTTTGATAATTTGTTACATCTCCGTATGTGTGGAGAACTTACTATGTGGAATTCCTAATTATCTTTGGCAAAGAACCTTTCTTCAAAATTGCATGCCTGGTCATGGCAGGGAAAGAGTGACGATTTTAAGTTATTTCTTTTAGTTTTTTTTTTTTCCAGTGTAATGCCATTTTCGCAGAGCTTAGTTTCATTATCAGTGTAATTTTATCAGGCAATGAAATGAACAAAAATAACTTTTAAAAAAAAACAAGAGAAAATAACTGTCTTGCAGTTTTTGGAAACTGAATCAAGAGATAAATTTCCAAAGATTCTCTGGATAACTTACCTAATTCTTTCTTTTTTTTTTTGTTTGTTTATGTTTTTGTTTTCTTTGTGTTGAAAGTTCTTTCATTGATGTTTCCATTATCTACACTATATAGTCATCGACCGCTTGCGTACTCTCCATTGTTTGGAAAAGGTCTTGTTTGTTTTTGATAGAGAGCAAAGGATTGAATACATCATGTTCTCTGCTTGCAGGTCCAGGAGTTTGAGCTGATCAACGGCACACACAGTATGCCCTATGTCAAGGCAGCCGATGCCATAGAGAAACTGAAGACGGAAGCGGAAGCAGAGAAAGAGGCTCAGTCAGGCAAGGAAGTCAAGAAGGAGGAATCGGAGGAGAAGAAGGACAAGGAGAAGGAGAAACCAGAGGATGGGAAGGAAGAAGAGACCAAGGAAGAGGACAGCAAAAAGAAGACTGAAAATAATGAAGAAGGTGTGAAGAAAGAAGAGGAAAAGGTATAAAATAGTGTCCCAGAGAACTGACTCTTTTTTTTTTTTCAAATTATTTATTTGTTTATTATGTATGGACTTATTTATTTGTTTCTTTTTCTGTAGTTTACATCTGAATCCTTTTTTTTTTAAAGAGCATTTAGATTTTGTCTAGACTCAAGTTAGTGATTGGTTTTTTTTTTTTTTGGTAATGTTTTGATATTGTTGTATTATATGAGATAAAGCTCTCCATGTCACTTTTGTGCCATGCAGTTTTATGTGCCTTTGGTCAACATTTTATGTGCAAATGTTTAAGAAACTTTCTGCAAAGAACCATTCAGTTCTGTAGTCAAGTTGAAGAGCCAGCTGAGTGAAGTAAGAGATGATCTAGCGCCAACACCACAAACTGGTGTGTTTCATCTACACCAATGGTTCCCAACATTTGTGCACTCACGACTCCTCACCTAAAAGCTTCATACCTGTACAGCCCCCTACTGTCAGCATTTACATTTTGATTTACATTTTATTTTCTGTGATGGAGAGGGAAAGAAACATTGAAATGAAAACGAGAAAATATGTAGGAGCATAAAAATTATAACTGATGAGTTGAACTTAGCTTTATCTCAAGCCACTTCTAGCAAGGCCCAGATGCTGCGACGCCCTGGTTGGGAACCCTGATCTTTGATATCAGTGAAGATATATGTCATGCTGTCATGCAGTTTGAAAGAAACCTGATGTCAGATTTTGAATATATTGCCAGTGTGACTTGACATTAGTGAGAAAAATTATTTTGCTACAACTCCTCTGTGCCTGGATGTTTGTGACCAACGTTAGCTCTTGTGATTGCAGGTTGAGTGAAATTCTGTGGTCTCACAGAATCCTCTTTTTCTTTGACCTGTGAGGCAGTTCATCCCTATTTGCATGACATATGTATAATTCAGAGCAGATAGATTAGCACTTGTTGTGATACTTTCTTTCACATTTTTCAGGCTGATGACACAGAAGAGAAGGATGAGAAGGCCAAAGAAGGAGAGGAGCCAATGGAGGTGGATGTGAAGGAGGAGAAAAACGAGGAAGAGAAGGAAGAGGGCAAAGAAGAGAAGAAAGAAGAAGTTGTGAAGGAGGAGGAGAAGAATGAGGAAGAGAAGAAAGAGGAGGAAGAAAAGATGGAGACAGACTCGGCTGAGAAAGAAAAAGGTACCCAAGTTGATCAGCGTGTGTCGTTGTCTTTCCTTTTTTTCATTGATTTCTAAGTTCTCTTAATATTCAACTTTGCTGTTTGATTAAATATATATATATATAATATGAAAGAAAATAAATCTCATCAAATGTTGGCAGATGCCAGAAATATTAACAGGAATGAGATGAGAATTGGGTATTTCCAGCCAACCCTGATCTGCTTGTAAATTCAAAATTTTAATTTTAGCTATGCTTACTTCTTTAGAATGTCAATTTTCTTTTAATTGTGGCTCTACTTAGCATTGTTATGTGAAGTATATTTTACATAATATGTCTAATATAATGTGCGGTATTATATTAGAAATTGAAAACATATGATGGTCCATTTGCTGGACTGTGTCACTAATTATGCCAGACAATAGATCTTGGAAGTAAGAGTAAATGTATTTTAGCAGATTCATGTAGAAGAGAGAGAACTTTAAAAAAAAAAAAAAAAGCTTCTCACTCCCTTTATATATTATTACAAAAAATAAATATTCGCGGTGGATTTCATGATAGCAGGCATGAATACCAGTTTGCTGATTGACTTTTCGTTTCTTGCATATGTTTTGGTTGTATTTGATTTGCAAGCTGACTGAATTTTTGCTGTGTTTTGCTGAATAGTTCCATGTGTGTGACAACAGCGTTTGGCCCAGATTTCTGAAACCTGAAACTGTCAGTAGGGTTTTAACTACTGTAGAGCCAGCTTTTCTGTAGAGTTACTGTGTCATGTTTAAGATTTGGCCAATCAGACCTAACAGTGAACTGAGGAGCCTAGACTGAAAGATACTCAAGCCTTTTTTGAGAGAATTTATCTAAAAAAAAAATAAAAAAAGAAACCAGCGTGTCAGAAAGCTATGACCCTTTGTTGTTTACGTCACCACATTCAACATTTGCTAAATTGAAATTTTCCTTCCTCTCTCTAACAGGAGGCTTTTTTATTTATTTTATTTTTATCTGATGCCCAGTTGTGAACTTATATGAGTCAAAACACAAAGAAAACAAATTTTATGATCTGATTAAAGTGTGGAAGGTGATGGTGTAAACAGAGGACAAAGAATCACGATCTTTTGTCACAGTCTCACATTTTAAATTTTTTTTCTCTTTCTGAGGTCATGTTATATACTAGTCCAATTATTCCAGTTTGACATTTTATAATGTTTGGATACTGTTAGTCTCTCACTCATTTTTCCATTTGGTCTTTCTCAACCATGCCTTAAATTGTGACTGAGGTACTCTTTGTTCAGGTGGCTTCTGTTGAATCTGAGCGTGTTTCTGTATTGTCTTGTCTGGGGAAAGTAGTACAGGCACAAACAGTGAGCAGCGTTTTTGCTGATTGGCTATTCGGCATCTCTACATTTAAATACCAGTTAGAATTTGAGGATGCAAGGAAATTAGCATGCAGAGATTCCACTATTACAAACTATGGCAGCTGACCCATTCCATGAAAGGTCAACACAAACAAGAAAAAATGAAATTACAAAGATCAACTCAAAAGCCTATGTTTCACTTTCTGAAATGGTTCAGTGATAAAATTCTTGTAAGCAGTAAAGAATCATGGTGGGTTTTATGTTTTTGACAAGCTCTTTAGTAACAGTCTTTTTTTTCTGTAATGGAAAGAGATAAAAACCCGATATCTGCCTGGTCCCTGTGGAATCAGATTTTTGAGGAAATCACTTTTTTTATTCAACGTAATATGGCTTTGGCATGAGCTTGACATGAAGATGAATAAAATTTTGAAATCCTGTGACAGGTTTTGACTGGAAAGTGACCAATCAACATTGTAGCTATCATGTGACACACGTCACGCTCTACTTCAAAATGTTTGTCTCAAGCTATACTTGCTTGAAGAAGACGAAAACCGATTTGAGAGAAATAACCTTTTGCTAGTAGGCATTGAAAAATACGTAAAGTGATATCCTGAAATTAACTTTATGCATGGTAAACGTGATGTGTGTTACGACTATTGTGATGTGTGGTACACACAAAATTTAACACATTATTTGGTCTTCAGATTTGAATTGGGCCTGTGAATCAACTGGAGCTGTGGAGGTCTTCTTCACAATGTTGCTGTAGTGTTTAAAAAAAAATCTGTCTCTGGTCACTTCCAGTCTCCAGCCAAAGAGACTCTCACTGACACTTGTATACTGTTATTCAGCCTAAGAGCTATCATCTCTCCTGGACAGTTTGCTGTCATATCTTTTTAATACCAGGCACTCCCTTCACTCCATCTCATGGATTTTCTTTTTTTAATGCATTCATCTGTCTCTGAATGGATATGTGGAACATTCGTATGTGGAGCATGCATAAAGTTTGTTGCCTCTGTGAAATCTAATGAATTTTGAACAATCACATCACGTCTTGACACAATAGTCATCACGGATTTTGCAGATTCACTTTCTCTGCTAGATTTACACCAACAGTTTGGCAACATGGTGGAAAGCTGCAATTTCTTTTGATGGAGACACTGGAAACTTGTTCAAACTTTAGTGACTGATCTAGTGAGTGTGTGTGTCTGGATCCAACCTCTTTCATATCGATGGTGGTGTCTTCAAACTGTCATTGGTCTCTAGCAGTTGTTTCTGTTGCATCCTTTTCTTCTATAAGAGCCAGCATTTATTAGTACCTCACCTCCCTTCTAGCAGTGAACTGTCCATTCCTCTGCTGACATTCCCAGTGCCTGTTGCTTTCTTAACTGTTCAGTGTGTATCCTTTCTGAGAATTTGAAGTCGGGATCATCCCTGCCCCCTTTTTTTTTTTCTGAGTTTTCCTTTTCCTCTCAGCAGGAGTGGGAGTTGGAAAACAAGATATTAATTAACACTTGTTAGCTATCACACACATCACATACATAAGCAAGGAACCAGCAGCCCATAACAATTAAAAATGTATTTTTTTGCCAGTCAGTCTCAGTGCCATGTATTATGCTTGATTTTCAAAGAATATTCTCAATATCCCATCATCAACTCCCATGCACTGCCACTCCCACTATCAATCACTCATCTACTACAAGTGCAGCTGAGGGAGACCATAAGACAGTCAAAGTACTACTATAAACTGATGCAAATAAAGTTCAATATGGTAGTTAAATGTTCAGTTTAAGACACAGTGCAGTGTGCTATTTTGTCCCACTTTTTTCCCATTTAGTCTTTTCTTCATCTCACAGTATACTGTACTATAAGTTTTGACATTCATTTATCAACCAGTAGGGCATGACGTTTTTTCTATTTCCTGAGTTCTCATCATTAAATTCCAGTAAAACTCGTGAAATTTAGTTTTGAATGCATATTACATGTATGCCTTGCAATAGATTATCATATTGTATCAAATAAAAATGAGTGCTTACCTTTCTGTATTGTTGCAGAGGAAGCATTCCTGCTTTTTTCACCATTTGCCACTTGGTTTGTGACAAGCAGTGGACAAAATCTTAAAATCTAGATCCGAAGCACCAAAAAAAAAAAATCCGAATTTGAAGATGTAACACATCACAAAAAAAAATGTAACATACGTCACGCCATTTATCTCTTTGAAATATCAGAAGTATGACATATTATGGACTTGCTTGTATTCAAAAGAATCATTTTAAAATATTATATCATAAGCAGGTTAAAATGATCCCATTATTTTTGGTTAAATTGACAGATATTTGATTAAAACTAGAAACGCTGTTTTTCTTCATGTAACATACGTCATGCCACTTCAGCATCATGCTGACAAACAGATCACTATCCTTTTTGTTTGTTGATGACAAAAACTTAAAAAGGGATCATTTTTCTGCAGTTAAAATGTCATTGGTAAAATATATATCATTTTGAATATGTCTTGTATGACGTTGGAAAGATGGAAAAGTCGTGTTCAGCTGTAACACACGTCACATGGAATGGGCCAGCTTACATTTTACTGAGCCATACAAATTTGATAATTACAGCAGCTTTTACATATTTGAAGTCTGATTGTTGATCATGAGAGAAAAAAAAAAAAGACTTGTTTTGTTCTGTGGTAGAATGTGGGAAAAGCCGTGAACCTGTTTGTTTGTTGGATTTGAACTTTACAGTTTTTTTTCATTTTGTGTTGAAAGCCTGCTGGATGTAGAGCAATCGCCCAAAGCTTATCATTTTCTGTGTGATGCTCTTGTTATACCAAAACTAACACATCACTCACTCTGTTGTAGATGCAGAAACGGAGAAAAAGAAAGATGCAGAGGAGAAAAAGGAGGAGGAGAAGGATGAAAAGAAGGAGGATGAAAAGGAAGAAAAAAAAGAGGAGAAAAAAGATGGTGAGAAAGAAGATGGAAAGGAAGAGAAGACTGAAGGTATTTTGATTGATAGAACCTTTTTTTAATCAACTTTTTATCTCTGTCAGTTTATAATAGGCTCTTGCTTGTTTCTCAGTGCATTTGTTGAACAGATTTGTACTAACTGGGCTGTTAGAGAAACCCCTTTGTAAGAAGAAAAAGCTGGATGTTTATCAGGAATGAATATTTTGTTGTGTTTGTCTGAAAAATACTTGGGTTAAAAAATTGAATATCAGCTGAAACTATATGGATTTAAACACTATACAGTTGTTGCTGAATTTTGTTATGGTAAATGTCTGTGTCATAAGCATTTGTACACATGTTGTTAATTGCATAACATTTAATTTGAAGTGCACTGCACACTATTAACACACTAGTAACAGATGTTACAGTGGATACTAGGATGGGAAGTACTCACTAAGTGAAAGCTAGAAGACAGAGGGGCATATAGTATACAGAGATGCCATTCCTCTGCTATTTAGCTCATTTCTGCTGTCAGCCATGTATCATTAGAATGTCATTATTGTATGAAAAATAAGTGGTTTGAAAAGAATTTCTTTTTTTTTTTTTTTAAACTTTATGAGGGCGCCAATCACAAGGTCTCCTATTTTGAGTTTTCGTTTTGAAAATCTTGGAATGGCATCTCTGAGTAGAACTGAGTACTAAACTTTGAGCATGCAGTGTGTGTGTGTGCCTGAGATTCCTGTGGATGTCAAATGTCTTACTGCAGTCCTCAGTGTATGTGTCACAGAATAATGTTCTTTGTCTTCCGTAGCTGCCAAACCCCAGGATGCCGAGGGGAAGAAAGAGGACAAGAAGACAGAGGAAGACAAGGATGGAGAGAAAGAGAAAAGTGAGGAGAAATCTGAGGACAAGAAAGAGACGGAGGAAACCAAGAAACAGGACGAACTGTTTCAAAAGTTCATGTTCAATATTGCGGATGGAGGCTTCACAGAGTTGCATACCTTGTGGTCTAACGAACAGCGAGCCCTGTCCAAAGGTCGGGAACATGAAGTCTGGCACAGACGTCACGACTACTGGCTGCTGGCTGGCATTATCACGTATCCTTTCTGTCTACTTGTACCACCACAATAATAGTCCAGCCTAGCTGGAGTGGTAGGTCTGTGTCATTTGTCAGGGTAGGAGATTCTTTCCCAGTTTTAGGACTGGCAAAACTATAGAGATGATTTAAAGATATCATTAGGTAGGAAAGCCAGATATGTTTGCTGTGAGTGTGTATGTGGTAGAGCCTGCATGTTTGCATAGGTGTAAATAAAGTAGGTAGAGCTTCCATGTGAAATAATTACCAGTCATGCAGGAAACCTATAGGGGCAACTTTTTTATTTTGTTTTGCTCCCCTAAGATAGCTTTTTGTGTCAAATATCTCACATTAATAATGTGAAAGTGGATCCTTCAGTTAGCTCATGAATGGAATCTTAGGGACAAGCCTTTTTGAATATAAGAAGGAAAAATCCACAATTTAATAGACCATATCTAGTGACATGAAATAGCTGAATACTTGAGGATAGTTTTAATTTGGCTGTGGCCCAGCCTCTCTCTGTGTTATATGACCTTGACCCACAACTTCAGTCATGGCTATGGCCGCTGGCAGGATATCCAGAATGACACTAGGTTCCAGATTATCAACGAGCCTTTCATCTCTGAACAAGGCAAGGGAAATTTCCTAGAGATCAAGAACAAATTCCTGGCCCGCAGGTTTAAGGTGAGCTTTCAGTAGCAAACAGATGAGACCACAGTAATGATATCCAGCTGTAGCATAATTTATTTTGTATGCATCTGAGCTCATGTGGTCGTCACTGCTCGAGGTTAACATCACAAGTCATTTTCATCACTTCAGTAAAGATATTAGGGAAAAAAACTGTTAAATAGGTCATTTGTTGAGTTCTGTCATTATAAGTCTATTGAATTAATACATTATGTACATTCCAGTTTTAATGACAGTATGGCTCTCATGCCAAGGAATATTATGAGACATCAATTTGTATTTAGTGAGAGTCTGAATTAGGCCATTTTGGCAGGGCATTGGTGAACTATTAGCTAAATGGGAAGAAGTGATTGTTTTCATTCTGAGACGATGAGATTTCAGGCTTAGTCTACAGATTGCATTTTCTCTTCTGGACTTACTTTGACCAGTTCGAAGTGGCAATGTCACACTTTTGTCAACAACTTCCACCAATCTTGACACAGTACATTTTCATCGACCGTGCATAAAGTAATTTGCAAGTCAATCTGCGTAGCAAGATATCTCAGAAATGAAAAGAGCTGTCTTGAATTCAAAGCAGAATTCTGAGAATGTTTTGTCTACTCCACAGTTCCAACAGTTTGCAGAGAAAAATCAGTTTTTTAATCTCTCCTAGATCAAATTTGTGCCTGCCAGGAAATCTGTTGTGATGTTACCAGAGCTGCCAACCTTCAGAAACTCAAATCAGTAGTTTTATCAGTTGTCTAGCTCAATTTTCAGGACTCATCAGTTTGATCCGAAACAAAGCATTAATATAGAAAAATGCTTTTGACAATAAGGCTGTTCAGTCTATATGCTGACATTCTATTTAAAACATCATTATTATAAATGCAAATACAGCTCAAGGAAATGTAATACTTGGCTATCCATTTGCGCCCAATGGAAAACAAGCAGCAACATTCGGTTCTTAAAAAATGCTGATTTGTTGCTGAGCAGCAACTCTTAACTGATGCCTGCTGAAATCTGTCATCTGATTATATGCACAGATAAATGATTTGGATCAACTTGCTCAGATCCTCGATGGTTGCCTAGATCTATGGTTCAACAGGTCAAACCTATCATCCCTACAGATCTCTAAGAGAGGGAAGAGCGAGATCTAGATTTAGCCATGGCCATCATTTGTATCATTTGTTGTTGCTGCAGAATCACTCGGCTGAATACTGTCGGGTCTGAGAAACTGAATGCAACAAACTTTGTGTTCTAAAATCTTAAATAAGCCGCCAAACGATAGCATGATCTGCCCGTGCGAGACCGTGCGCAGGATTATCGTACTTCCATTTTCGCATTCATCGTGTGGGACTTGTATCGTATTGAAAGATCGGCTGCTGGCCGACCAGCCAAAAATAAAGTAGGTGATGACCAGAGAGTCCGATTTCCCACTGAAGTCGGAAGTTTGACATTTCTGGTATGTGACTGAAAAATTTTGTTACAAAATTCACTGTATCGCAGGAGTGGCCCCATTTCCATCAAACGTAGACAAAACAAAGCGGGATTTCTGGTGTTTCCATTTCTAGCATCATAGTTGACCGTAACTGCTTGTGACGTATGTGTACAAAAGCCTAAATGGTGAAATGGACTGTCGGTTGGGGTGGGGGGGGACCATCAGTTTCATCTAGTAGATTTAATAGCCTAAATAGTGTAGATCAGCTGGTTTTCACAAACTTTTGATTCTTATTTAATCAACTTTCACACTTGACTGTCATGTCAGAAATCTGTAGATTATCAGTGATAACTGTAGTTCCGTAGCAGAATTCAATTTTCCATAGAAACTACAGAAAATCCCTATCAGTTGGCAGCTCTGTTAATTTTGTTTCTCACCCCAAAAGGTGGTTTATTTATTGAGCAGCAACTTTGGGTCAAATTCAGTAGAATGTTGTACTGAGATGGAGACATTTTAAATGTCTGTAAGATTATAATTGTGTGTGATATTGAAGTGTTAGTGATTGATGGACAAGACAATGTTGTGTGTTCCCCCAGCTGCTGGAGCAAGCCCTAGTCATAGAGGAACAGCTGAGGAGAGCTGCGTACCTGAATCTGACACAGGACCATGCCCACCCAGCCATGGCTCTCAATGCCAGGTAGTTACCAAGTTATTACACGGTCATCATCATCATCATCATTTTACATTTTTTTAAAAATGTCTTAAAATCTAGGAATAGTGTCTGCCAGCAGCTAATCAAATACATTAACTCATTCACTGCTGAGCAAAATTTTCCTTCTCCCCTGCTGTGCCAACCATTTTTTGGTAAATATAGGAATTTACGGTAGGTTAGGAAGAAAAATCATATAAAATACATCTGTTGACCTGTTGTCAAAATGTTTTCTGCTTATTACTTGTAAATGAATGTTGTAACTTGCTATTATATATTTTTGTGTGCTGTGCAATGTTGAGGTTTTTTTTGGTGGAAAAAGAAACAAAAAATTACATAACACTCACATGAGAGTCGATCCATACCCCAAAGAACACATAAATCAGAAATGTAGGAGCCACTTATTTATTTGGAATTACAAAAAAGAATAAATCAGTTAAAAAGTAGTCGAAGAAGTAAAAATAAATAAGAAAAAATAAATCACAAAAGTCAAGAGAAAATAACCAATGACAAGACAAATTCTCACCTTGACTAGTGAAGATACTCATCAAAATATTTGCAAGTCATCCTTTGCAGTGAAATTGTCAGGTGAAAGAAATAATAAATGACTGAGTTCTAGGATTACATTGTTTACATTAGTGAAGTCAGCTTTTATGCCTGGATTGCCACTGAAAGGCACTTCCGTAGGGCGCTGATCTGTGGACGATCACACCTTCTCATCAGCTGTGTTCGGATCTAGTTTAGATCTAAAAGTAAATCTTGGCCCATCTCACTGTTACTAGATCAAGATCTATCACTTTCAAAACAAATCAGTATTCTTGTCAGAATTAGGCATAAACTGCACTACTCCAGTGTTGAAAAGCGTTTCGATAAGTTGATGTCACATTTCCCACTGCTGGCAGCCATTCCCAACAAAAAAATAAATCCTGGGAAATCGACCTTTGTTCTTCTCATCACGGCAAACTTGCTCGCTGGACTAGAGGGTGGCAAGGAGCTGTAAAAAATTCCTCCCCCCACTCTCTTATTTTTACTCACGATTTGGCCGGTTATACACTTTTTCACTAAGCTATTGCGGTCAAAATGAGAACAGTGAGACACTGCATCATCTCCGCCCCGCCAGCAGATAGATTCATTGCATGTAATGTTTATCATCTTGAAAAAGGCCTAGTATAGAGGTAATACATGAACAGTGTTTCACAGCATAACATGAAGCGGTGGGAGGAGTATTGGAGGGCGACGAAGCTGCATGCGGCGATTGTGTTGTGTTGAAAATGAGTGTTCAGGAGGCAGGGTCGGGATCCGGGAGCGGTGGACATCGTCAGTTTACATGACAGTGAAACTTAAATGGCCAGTGACAACGGGCGTCGATAATAATGCATGTATTATATTACAATTCAACCAAAAGCGAGGTTGATCTCACTGAAAATGAATGGAAAAGATCAAAGCTCACTGAAAGAATGCGTGAGGGGAAATAACCATTATAATGCCAGACAATAAGCCATTCCAAATAAGTAGTGCCTAGTTTTAGTTTTGTAGTCTTACGTGACATACGGATGAGTCGATCTTATTTTTCCTCCCCCACCAGCATCGATTTATCCATATTCCACTGCACATAGAGCTCAATATTATCACAGAGTACTGACTCACTCAGCCAAATTTTCGAACCTACTGGATTCTTCGTCAGGGCAACCATCATCATCATCGTCAGCCAACACTCCAAACCAACATAATGCTAGGAACAACACTGCTGGCTCAGGCTATGTCTAAATGAGGAATGCAGTACAAATACTTATTGATCACTATCAAAATTTGAAGAGGTTTTCTTCGTCATTCAAGCTACACCTTGTATTTGCGCATTTTAGTTCTTATTGTGGGACTACAAAGGCATAGACAGCACTGGGCTGGCCATGTAATATGGCATGCACATAGCATAACATAAATAAAAAACACAAAAATCTATTGAGTTCCATGTGGATTTCCACATTTCAAATGATTATTTAACTTCGGCAAAATCACTGTTCTAATGCCTCTCAAAAATATGACAAATATTTTTTTAACAACTGCCCAGGAAAATCAGGATGGTGTGGCTTTAAATAGTTTTGTTTTTGTTCTTTGGTTCAGTTTTCTTTTAATGGATATGTTTGTCAACTGGGTGTTGTAAAACATCTCCAAGGGTAGTTGTTTTCAACACTGTAATGATGTCTGACAATGCTGTGGCTGGGTTTAATACCTTTACCAAGTGGGATTGTGACTCTAGTAGAAAACTATACCAAGAAACAAAAAAATGTGTTTTTTTGTTATGACTAAATTTTAGTAATGTATATACAAATGAATGTGTTATCTTTACTGCTTTATTATGATTTCAAAGACTTTAACGAGATTGAAACAAGAAGAAAAGAAAATTCAGATTTTTTTGGTGGTTTTGTTGTTGTTTTTTAGTGAACCAGTGTAATTTAGGACAAACATCTCGCCACTTGTCTCTTGTAGTTTGAGGTTTTTGTTTGTTTACTTGTTTGTATGTTTGTGCTGTATGTTGATAAAAGAATCGAAAGTTAATTAGTCCCATGTTCTCTCCAGGTTTGCTGAGCTGGAGTGCCTGGCCGAGAGCCATCAACATCTGAGCAAGGAATCTCTGGGCGGCAACAAGCCAGCCAATGCTGTCCTGCACAAAGGTGAGCTCCGGGGGTCTAGCTCGGGGCCACTGCTCTGGTGGAAACAATTTATTGAGCCTTTTTTTTTTCTTTTTTCTTTTCTCCAGAGTAATTAATGGTTGTCCGAGGCATCTTGGAGACAAAATCAAAGTTGTTGTGGGGGCTCCTTTGAGAAATGTGTCTGCTTCCTGTAGGGTTTTTATTGCAAAATACTTTTGCCTCTGATCATGGACAGGATCTTATCCATAAACATCTGGCATTAGATGGAGTAGCACAGATTCTGAAATTGTTTAACAAAACTCGTGGATTATACGTATTAATTGAGTTATTGAAAGCTCTGGTATTTGATGTATTCCAAGGCTTTTGTGGGTGATTCAGTCTTCACTGGTGTCATGTAGTCTTATTTTATCCATTTATAGCAGTTGACAGTTGTGATGTTACAAAATTATAAAATGATGGAAATTCTAGGAGGTTGCATTTTCAGGCAGAATTTAAGGCCTGGACCATCTCTGAGGCACTTTGGCCCAGGGGTCAGGCATCTGCTTCCTGGTGAAAACACTGCATGTTCGAATCCTCCTTGGGGCATGGAAAAGATTAGATTTCCTATTTTTGAGTGACTTGTTGGGCAGGGAAGCCTGACATCTAGCCTTCTTGGATAATGGCAAATATACTTTGGAGGTCCTATGAATAGGTTAAGCATGTTATAGAACCCTTGGCAGTTAGAAATCAGACAAAGAGTAGACGGAGACACCACTGTCAGCGCAAAGTGCGGATTTCTACCCACAAGATTTTTTTCTTGCCGAACAGGCCATCCACTTAGAATCAGGATGACTATACATTCTTAGGATTGAAACTCTATATTCACACAGAATAAAATGATAGCAAACCAACAACAATTGTGTTATTATTATTGAAGATGTGCCATGTCTCTCATTGTCATAATCGTAATTGGAAATGTGTCCCCAGTGCTGAACCAGTTAGAGGAACTGCTGAGTGACATGAAGCAGGACGTGTCCCGGCTACCAGCCACACTTGCCCGGGTGCCACCGGTCACCCAGCGACTGCAGATGTCTGAGAGGAACATACTCAACCGGCTGGTGACTCCGACCGTCATGCCACAACAGGTTCAGCCCCCACAGCAACTGCAGCAACAACAGCAACAGACATCCACTTCCTCTCGGACTAGCAGTCCAGCCTTGGTCAACCCAGCTGTCACAGGTATTTCATCCTCAGCATTTGGTGCCCAACTCTCAGTATTGACACCAGCCCATTGTCCATCATGTCCACCTTCTGTGTGTTATCCACTATGTGTCCATTTTGTCTGGTTCCAATTTTCCTGGTTGTTAGCAGAAAATATTAGCAGAACTATCATCATTATCTTGTGATTTTGTGGCAGCTTGCTCAATTTCCTCGGAATATCCTGTCCTCACGATCAAGGCAGAGTGGTAAAATAATGTGTGAAAAGAAAGATGTCAGACGATCAAACAAAACAAAACAATACTGGAAAAGGTGACATGTGACTATAATATTCAAACTTGACTTAGAGGACATGCATTGTAACTTGTCAGGAGAAGATTTTTTTTCCAGCAGATGCCCTGTTTGGATGTGGAAACAACAATCAGCTTTATTTTGTGTATTTCACTTCATGCTCACTTTCCATTCATAATAAGACAGAAGTGCAATAAATAGAATAGTGTTACATTCAGACACAAGGTGTTGACAAGTGGAACTGTGAATGAATATCTGTCTATCTCCTTGTCTTTGCAGCAGCCAAGAGCAGCAGTGGCCGTAACTCCCCAGCAGGACCCTCCAAGTCCCCAGCACCTGCTACTCCACAAGGTGAGATGTCATAGACGGTATCTGTCTTATCCACTTGTACAGGACCAGCCTGTGCTCTCTGAGCTTGGACATTGAAGAGCAATGGCAGTGACAACTTTCCGTTCCCTATTTTACCCAGCCAACAACTTCAGAGAATTATTGCTAGCCAGCCGTTCCTGTTCTTTTATAGTATTTCATGTTGCAATCTGTGAAGAAACAGCAGCTCCAGCAGGAAAATATGAACTGAAAGTGAAAAAATATCAGCTTCTCTTCCTCCCATAGTGACAATATAAATAACACACAGACCATTGAATTAACCTAAGCACCCGACTGCCAGCTGTGGAGTTGCCCTCATCACCAAAGCCTCCCTTCCCCAGCACAGGTCCCTGTGTCAGAAATGTTCTAGCACTGTACTATGAGGAAAGATATAGTGAGGACTGACATGTTTGTTCTCTATATGTGTGAGGTTATTATAAATGGATTTTCCAGCATATATATATATATATATATATGTAATTTCTGTTGCCATACCCATATTTTCTCTAGTTGAGTTGACTTTGTAAGATTGATACTGTGATACAGGGTTTTTGTTGGCAAAACCAGAGATTTTATCATTTGTATTCCTAACTTGCCTTCTCCTTGGCTGTGATTTTCAGCAGAGAAAGAGGACGATGCCCCCAAGAAGACGGAGACATCATCAACATCTGAGAAGACAGAATAAACAGATGAAGCCACTGTCTGTTTGATAGTTCGCAGATCCTTGTGCCACAGGGTGGAGGTGTGTGTAGACAGACTGCACTGCCCACAGCCAGCCAGGAACTCGGGCAGCTTTTCATACACAGGCATATCAGTGAGACCTTTTCTCTGTAGGCTCCTAGCAGGACCTCCTGTCACTTGCCATGTCTCAGAGCTGGAGAGGAAGTCGTAGTGACGTACACTTTGTGAAAGCGTGCCAAGTTCCACTCACTGTACAGACACACAGTTTTACATTCATCTGCCTTGGCTATTGTCCTTTGTTTCAAGTCATTAAGATCTGAAGTTTTACCCGTAACTTTGCTTTCCTTGTCTTTGTATCCAGTTAGTTTGGTCCCAGCTGACATGTACAGTACCATGATATCCCTCGGGGGAGTTATTTATTTCACTCTTTCTTACATTCTCATTTGCTTTTTTTTCTCGTTGTGTTCATATTTCAGCCCTCCATGTCTCATTGTTTTCTCATGGCATTTCAATTCATAGACTTTTGACACTGAAGACACGATTTGACATTGTTGATCACGTTTGATTTATCATTTTGAAGGTCCAATGACATGTATTTCCATTCATCTTTTTCTCTTGTATCGTAATTAATTGCTTTTATCATAAAACAGACAGTGTGAATGATTGAGTGGCTTATCTGTCTCCTTTAATGTGCTGAAAGTATAGCAAACATGGATTTGTCAAGAACAATTTTGTAGAAACAATAATGTGTGGTTTTAGTTGTTCGGTACATAGTGTGAGAAATGAACTGCTCTTGATGAGCGTTTGAGAAAGTGCGGTCAAACAGCCAACATGGAACACAATATGATCTCAGTTTTATAGACTCTTCTGTTTTGCTGTTTTTTTTTTTGTTTCGTTTTTTTTTCTCTTTTTAATAATTGACTTGATTCTCTTATGTGACAATTGCATTTTTTCAAGAGTGCAAATAATTGTTTGCAGAATGAAAGAAGATGAGATAATGTTGTCATTTTTAGAGAAAAAAAACCTGAAATAATGAGGAGTAAATTGGTAGCCTTTGTGAATGAGGAGTTGTTGATTCATTTACATTTCAGTTAATGATTACTGCAATCTTCCAATCAGGATTGTCAGCAAATTTCCTGATTAAAAAGTAGAATTTTCAATAATTCAGAAAGAAGAATAGATAATTTCATACTTTCAGTTTACTTTTTTTTTTTCCAAGTAGGAAATGTAGTAATGGAAGATTCTAGATGTCGTATTCTTATTTCTTCAGACGAATTCCAGCCTAGGAGTCCATAGATCTGTGAATGGTTGTGTCTTTTGATTTGATCACAGCCTCTTAGACCCTAGTTCAGCAACAGAAGTAGATTCTAGTTAGTTTGTGTTTGTTGGACCAATAGTGTGGTTGTTTTTGAACTTGTCCATTTTCACCTTCTGTTTTCATCATTTTATTCAGTTTTTGTTATATCACATATGTGTGTATGTGTGTGCTACGTTGTTTTGTAAGGATTTCTTGTCTCCAGCAGCATGAGAGGAGTGTACGTCCATGTGATTATGTTCTATCCTGAACTTTTCACATTTCTGTTGTCCACTTGTTTGTTGTCAACATAATGGTGATGTCAAAAATTACACAAAACAACAATAAATACAAACCAAAATAATGCAGGAGTCGAGTGAAGTGATTTTTCTGTTGCTCTTGTTTTGTGATGTGGTTTTCTTTGAAGCAAATAAACCGTTGAGGTCATTGGAGGTTATTTATTTACATAATTTCTAGACAGACCACAGTTATTCTTCTGTAGGTAATACAGATTAGATGCTGAAATGGTTAATTTGGCACTTCCATTGTGATATGAGTGAATTTACCCCACATTGTTGGCTTGGTTTATAGTTTACCAATATCCTGGGAAATTCCATTGACCTGTAAACTTGGCCCTGCCTCCGCTGTAAGTTGCCTCACTTTTTGGCTTGACCCTGTGACAGTGGGTAGGAAGTTTATGACTAAAACTCTTCACTGTGAGTGACAAACTCCTAGCCTATTGAACCTAGATGCCCTCCAAAAAATAACAGTAGTGAGTAGTGTTAATGATTTAAATTAATGATGTTAGAAAACACCTGATGTTCCTCAGCATTGGGTTTTTCCCAAAATCTTGTCTTTTACTATTTATCCTAATCAAGCAGGCCATATCAGCTCAATGATGCCTATACTAGTACGTAATCACAGAATATAAAATATCCCCCACAAAATGATATCTGATCACAAATATTTTGTCTGATAAGCTTGATAGAAAGTCAAAATTAATGAAATTTGAAAAAAAAAAAGTATGTGTATGTTTCAATTATTAAAGATAAGCAGGAGAGCCTTGAGGATTTCCCTTAGCGTGCGGGCTTGATGACCTAAATATCACACTGAGCCTGATTGTGTTCAGATCAACTTGGTATGAACTATTACCTTGTTCAAACCAGAATAAGGCCTTTGTTGATGTGTACACGTAGGATATGTCTGGCTTAGGAAAGAAATGATCAACTTTGCACACGTTCAGATTCAGTGGAAATTGTTGGTATGGATCTACTTGTATATGGATACTCTCCAAGAATTTACAATGGCCGAGTGATGATAATTCAACCTATTTTGTCATTTTCCAGCATATTAATTCCTTCACTATTTACTTGTTGTTTTTCTATATACTGAGTTAGTCACTATTTGCTGTTTGACAGTCGATAACTTGTCTTCAGTAACTTGGATCCAGTTTTATCACCTAATTCAAGTTTTTAACATATCAATACAGATTGTTTTTTCTTTTACTATAATGTATTTAAGGGACATGTACAGTGTAGTTGCCGTTAGACAGTCGGCTGTAGTTTCAGACATTTGTCTATTGTGGTGATGGCGGTGGTTGTGCCATCATCCCCCCCATCATTCTTATCATTATCATCCTAATGGAGAGTCAAGTGGGTCCAAAAATTTGAGGTTCCAATATTTCCAGCAGTTTTCGTTTATGAATTCTCCGTATTGGTTGTTTTGTGTATCTTACAACGTATTGAACGTAACTGAGTCAGTTACCGTTTGACAGTCACGTCTTGAACTTCAAAGCATTTATATAAAAGGATGTAATAAATTAATTTGCTGTTATTTTGTTAGGATCTGGGAATGTCAAAATCAGAAGGTTTTGAAAAAAAACAAAAATCAACAGATAAGAAAACTGATTTCCTAAGTTTTTCGTTTTGTGTCATGGTAGCAGAAGGTGAAGGAAATCTAACATGAGTCACACAGAGGTTGACATGAAAGGGACCCACAGCTTGACAGATACATTACTTAGACTGTATATGTGCATTCTATCTTGATAGGAGTTATGGTGCATGTGTTTACTGAACCTCCCCCTTCTCCTGTCTTTCCTGGATTTGTGGCCTGTTTCTTCCCAGTTTCTAATGAACCGCTAACTTTCAGGACAATTTTTGTGCTGCTGGTAATGTATTTACTTTTGTTGGGTTTTTTTGTTTTTTCCCCACAGCATAAGACATGTTCAGTGGTGTATATCAGGCAAATCTTTGTACAGAATTGACAGGTCTGTATGTGACAGGTTACTAGGGATGAAATGACAGTCAAGTACATGTACTGAGGACAAACTAACATCTTGAATATGGATGAATAAGAAAGAAGAGGCCCCACATTTTAAATGGTATCATCTCATTTGAGTTTGCTGTTTGCACTGAGTATGTTAAATACATGTACGTATACATGGATTATGTATGAATGTTGTTGGACTTCTGTTCTCAACTTTTAACTTCATTGAACACCGAATTTTGACATGAAACTTTTGAGAAAACAAAATGTTAACAAATCCAAACAAACCACATGTACTAACAAAGCAAAATCGAATTATACATGTATATGTATTTGTCTGTATATGTCGGCAATACATTTTGTGCATCATTCCTAGTGAGGCGAGCACTAGGTCAGGGGGTCAATGTGACACAGAGACAGTCAGGACAACGTTACAAGACCCACAATTGCTGCAAAGACACGTGTACTTGTGTAATAACTCACCAACGCGTACCCGACCTTGACCTATGAAAGTGAAAGAAGAAAAGAGTGGGTCGTGATAGGGTCAGAGTGATCTACTATAATTTGACCAAATACCGTTTTTCTATAGCATTTAATTATGCCCTTCTCCGATGGGCGATCACCCGCAAACAGTCCTCAGGGCAAAGACATCTCGTCGATATAGATATTAATAAGCAATAGTGGCTAAACAGAGGCCGAGAGTGATGTGTAAAGGCGATACTCGAGACTATAGGGTGGGTAAATGAGTACATGTACAAGAATTTTGAAGAATGGCAGGCAAGGGCAAACTTTGGGGAGTTTGATTGATCTGCCCCAGGCAAACAAACAAACAACAAACATGTGCACTATAACTAAGGTAGGTAACTATACCATGTGTGTTGGCATTGCTCTTGTGTTGGTGGGTGGCGTGTGAGTGATGGAAAGAAGAGGAAATCAAAGAATTGGGGAAGGGAAAGATGAGTAAATACAAGTGATGTGAAAACTGATACCGGTACCGTACCGTACGAAATGGGAGATGATTATTGTCAGCTCTAGTACTTGTTGTACAGGGGGACGCAGTGACTCTGTGGTTTGGCGTCTGCTCACAGAGAAAATGGGCCGGGATCGACTCACGGGTCCTGCATCGGGGGATGGAAGGACACGAAGATCGAAAACCCGCATTTTTTCA
>JBCEWB010399998.1:0-15162 GCA_039654565.1 Peronia peronii
ATCCATCCATCCATCCATCCATCCATCCATCCATCCATCCATCCATCCATCCATCCATCCATCCATCCATCAGCCAGCCATCCATCCATCCAATTATCCATCCATCCACCCACTCAAACACCCACCCATCTATCCATCATCCATCCATCCTATTATCTATCCATCCCCCCACTCATCCATCCATCCATCCATCCATCCATCCGTCCATCCATCCATCCATCCATCCACCACATATTCAAACAGTTCCGTGTCCGCTGTTCCTCCGCCGCTTTATCTCTCAGTCTATACTTCCATCTATCTCACAATCACACCCACCATACATCCCATCCCAAGAGACATGCAAAAAGGTTATCGAAAGGACATCGATAAAAAAATCGGTGAAACTTAAAAAAAAAAAAATCTATTAATCAATCAGGTCAACATTTCAATCAATAGGAAGAGAGACCCAGCCCCAGAGCAGGTTATCAAAACATGAGCACTAGGCATCCCTCTTGCATTCTCCCCCCTCCCCGCTCCCGTTCATTTTCCTCTCTGAGATAACCTGGTTTGGTCGCTGAGCGTTCCCGATATACTGTCTGCTCACTCTTCTCGACTCTTTCCCGTTAAGGACAAAACAAATACAAAGAGCGCCAGCTGTTGAAAACAGTAAACGGGTGTAAATGCGGAAGGCACTTTTTAAATATCGTTTTCTACGAATTTCTGTTCGGTTAAATTTTATCTAATGACCCATTTACTGAAGACTAAAGATACCAACGGCAAAATACGCAGAGACAGACTCGCACATTAATAGAGAGAGAGAGAGAGGGTGGGAGAGGACGGCTCAGAGAGCTACAAGAAGGGAGGGAGAGAGAGAGAGACACTAGGAAAGAGAAACACAGGGAGAGAGAGAGAGTGAGAGCAACTGATATTAGAAGCCAAATAAACTAACAGATAAAGATAAACAAACGATCAAACATGCAACCAAACAAACAAACAATAAACATAAGTAAAGAAAAAAATACATAAATAAATAAAGAAATAAGTAAATAAATATATCAATAAATAATAAGAGCTGGGTACATAAAACGCTATGAACTTTATCCCCCCCCCCTTCCCCCCCAAAAAAATAAACATGTTAATGTGACATTTAATTTGGGTTTTTATTACTTCTACAAGTATGTCAAACAGGTCTATACATAGATATATCCATGACTCGGAAATGAGAGGATAACAGCAACAGGAATCCCATACAGCTGGAATAAAAGATTACCACACAGCCGTACGCTCTGGTCTGCTAGTATGACTGTATTGGTTTGACACCGTGTGAAAGAACGGAGAGATCATAGATAGAGACATAATTATCTCACAATTGTTTACAGTTCTACACAAGGCAACACTCTCAGAATTGTTTACAGTTCTATACAAGGCAATACTAGACCAGCCAGAACAAGAGGTAACAATAATATGCTGATACCCCATACAAGCATATTTAAAGTAACATAAGATAAGGTAAACTGAGATAACATAAGACAGAAAAAAATAAGATATAACTTTATTTGTCCTCAAAAGGGAATTTCATCCATAGCCGATGAGACGCGGTATGTATGCAAGGTAAGACTTACATTCAACATTTACATGCTAGATTTTTATTGTTTGTTTTTGTTTGTTTTTAGTTCTTCTGTAGGGAGGGCAACTGACCGTGATTTTACAACTGTAAATAAAGAAGGCTTAGAGCCAACATTCTATTTTTAGGCCACTGTTGGACTTTTATGGGATTTTGCATGCTGGTCCTGACATGGACATGTAAGCGGCAATAGAGACTCAGCAAGACCAAACAAGAAAGCAACCAAGCCATTGCCCCATGACGGCAACGGCCGCGATAGGCAGCGCAATAAAAGAAACGGCTGAGATAGCCCCTATCGGAGCTGAAAAGCCTTATTATAAAACTGGACTGACTGAACTCTTATGCACATTGACAAAAATATAACGGAGAGCACAGAGCAAATCAGATGCAAGAAAAAACTTCCGCACCTTGATAGGCATACCGCGAAATGGCAGAAATGAATTCAGGGCTAAACATAATGTATGCAAAATGCGCAGAAAATCCAAAACGAACGCAATATTGCACGACCTCTTTGTCCTCACCTGTGTTCGTGCCATTATTTTATCGACCGAAATCGTAGAACATAAAAGCGCTATATATCGAGTGTAAAACAACACAACGCAGTGCTATCCATCTAAAACAAAATAAATAAAAATATAAATGAAAAAACTTTTAAAAAGCCAAAACAAAAGAACTGAATGCCCGTTCCATTCAGTTCAGGCAGAGTCAATGTATGATAACATCAGAATTCACATTAAAAAAATATGATGGCACCAAGCCCTGCGCAGTTTCGCCTAACTACTTGCTTGCATGTTCGCTCTTTGAAGTCACCATTTTATTTTTAACCGCCATATACTGTATGTTATTAGAGATGTAATTGGTAGGCATGAGGGCTAACTGTGATTCAAGATACACATCTGAACGTTTTCACGCTCGTTAAATTGCTGTTCCGCGTCTAGTCCTGTGCCTCTGTGTCCTTCGCTGGTTTGCATGCCATCGTTTTTATTTCCTTTTTAACTCTTTGTGCCTATGGCTTTAACCATGGGAATTGTTGAGAAATTGTCGCCAAACTGGGCACCGTCACTAAGAAATGTTTGGTACCTAAAAAAAGAAAAATAATAATAAATATAAATAAACAAAATAAACACATACACACAGAGACATACACATACACACACATGTTATTACCAGCAAACATGGATGTTTGGATGAAAAGGTCAGGCATCAAGAGCAAAGGAAGACCAAAGGAAACATGCTTCATGGATTGACTAAAGTATTGAGAAGAAATTGGCTGTCTATACCAAAGCTACACACTAGACTCAAGAGAGACAGCTTCATCCTTCTCGTTGTTCAAAAGCATAAGAGGCAGTCGAATCCTTCAGGTTGTCAACAACAAACAGAGGACATCCATTCTACACATGTGAGACACCAGAAATGGGTATCAGGGTCAGGTATAGGTTATAGATGAACAATGGTTGTGGAAGGGTTAACTACCATTTGTCACTTGAGTATCCTCACGGGAATAGACTCAACCACAATAAAATTGTGAAGCTCAGAGAGAGCCCGCCATCGGGTCTGATATCTATGAGTGGTTGGGATACCCGGCGGGACACAGGGAGGTTTCAACGGGGAGGTTTCAACGGGGAGGAGTAGAGGGCAGAAATGGAGGGTGGAGGCGAGAGAGATATCACTTTGGAAGACTGACAAAGTTCTGTTCCATCCTTTTCTCTCTCTGTGGACATTCTCACTCTCTCCGATCCTGTCAGTTTTCTTTCTGTGGACTTAATCTCTCCCTCTCTATGACTCCCTACCTGGCATTTCTCTCTCTGTGGACATATTCTCTCTCTCTCTCTCTCTGACCCCCTATCTGACATTTTCTCTCTCTGTGGACATATTCTCTCTCTCTGACCCCCTATCCGAAGTGTTCTTTCTGTGGACTTAGTCTCTCCCCCTCTATGACTCCCTATCTGGCATTTCTCTCTCTGTGGACATATTCTCTCTCTCTCTCTCTCTCTCTCTGACCCCCTATCTGACATTTTCTCTCTCGGTGGACTTATTCTCTCTCTCTCTGACCTCCTATCTGATATGTTCTTGTTCTTCAGATTATTTGCAGAATCTCCTAGCTGCTTGCTGAGACCGCTATCTGGACTATTTCTACTCGCATATTGTGCTCTATTCACTGTTCACCGTGGTCTCTTATATGCCCGATCATGTGTTATATATATTTATATAAGAAGTCATTAAACTTAAAAGAATCTTATGCGTATCTCCACCTATTACATCTTCTAAATTTATATCTCTATCCTCCTCTTTCTCACATTTTTTTTTCTGTCTTTCAACCGGATGTCCTCTTCTTCCCTACCTTGTACAGGGTACCCTAACCTTATACATGTACCAATTCCCCATGTCTTTCTCTGTCTCCATGAACTCATTCACCACCTTCTGTCTCCTACTCTCCCACCGTTCACTGTCACTCTGTTCTTCTAATCCTCTTTATATCAAACTTTCAACCTCCCTTCCCCATAATCCTCCCTTTCCAGCATTTCTTATACACCATCACTCTCGTAATCCTTTCCTCCCCCTCCTCCCTCTTTTTCTATCTTATTTTTCTCCCCTTCTCTTTCACCCTCTCTCACTTTTCCTCCCACCTCCCTCAGGGTTTCTCTTCTTTAGTTCTCATCCGTATTTCCCTCGTATTTACCCTCCTTCTTTTCAAACTCAATTATACCCTCCTTGCCCTCCCTATCAACTTCTCCTCTTCCTGAGATTCTCCACTTCAGTTCTCACTGTTAACTCCCTCAGTTTCACTCTCTCCTACCCGCTCATGCTTGTATTCCCTCTTCTTCTCTCTCAGAAACTCTTCATTTCTCATTCTCTACCTCCCCCATTTCATCCTCCCCTATCCCTTTCCCCCATCCTTTCTTTCTCACGCCTCGCGTTTGAGAGGAGGGAGGGTAAAGACGAGAGAGGTAGGGATGAAAACTGAAGAAGACAAGCTCTGCAGGAGAGAGAGGGAGCGGAGGTGTGAAAGAGAGTGAAAGAGAAGGGGAGAAAGATAAAACAGACAAAGAGGGAGAAAGAGAGGCTTTGCCCTCCCGCTCCTTCTTCCCTGTCTCACTCTTTGAAGATTTCTCCTCCTTATTTCTCTCTCCCTCAGCCCCTCCCCCCCCCCCCCCTTCATTACCTTCTCCACGTCTCCCGACGTCTACCCCTCCTGCCCCATTCTCTCACTTATCATGAGAACAGCTATATGACTGTCACCGCCCTGGCCTCGCAGCGATCACACGGGCGATCCGTTAGCCGAGCACAATCTGAATTATCGAGTGTGGCGTGATCACACATCGAACGGTGATCAGAGACAGACATAACCACTTGCAGTGCAGATGGAGATTTAGTGTGGATTTAAGCTTTCAGATCTCAACAACGACTTTCAGCCTCTGGAGATAACGTACTTAACAGGATACTCAAAGTGTCCAGACGGAGGTAATAACTTGTAATATTTTAGATAATTCTTACGTTGAACTACACATTTATTATGTAGTTTCGCATAAAGTTGTACCGATCAAGTGGCATGAATTAAGAAAGAGCAAGCCAATAAAATTATACTTAAGCTTATAAGATCAAGGAATACATAATATATTATAGCGTAATATATAAGGGAAAGATTTCTACGTTCGTGTTTTTTCTGGTGGTAGTAGCAGTAATAGTAGCCATTATTGGTATCATTTTGTTTGATTGTTATGAACATTTTTTTAAAAATGTCATCACCCATAAAAATTATCATATTTATATGTTATCGAGCCTGATTACCATTTTCTTTCTTATCATCCAAACACTAGATTTGACATTTCAAAAATTTCATCCATAAGCAGTGAACATTTACATAATCGCCAAAACAAAAGCAAAGGGGGGAAAAAAAAGATAAAAGATAGCATAAATTCGCATCTGAGAGCCATTTTGAGGAGTGCCTTGATTGTTTCACTCCGTGGACAAACTTCGTTACTTCTTTTTTTCTTTCTTCGTGAATGGCCTAACAACATCAGTTCAATAATAAGCCCACACATGTATGACTGGGGTAGCTGGTGGACACACTGGAAGACGAGAACAAGAAAAAAAAAGCGACAGAAAAGTAACAGAAAACAAGAACGGCAACAACAACAACAACAACGACGACGGGGAAAAACGGGGGAAAAGGTCTGGTGTGATCGAGGAGCAACGGCGCAAATGTGTGCCCTTGTTAATTGCAACTTATCTTGATCTAAGATATTTGTTTGTATTCCTAAACTATTCCTTCATCCCAGATCTGACGCACATTTTGAATCACTGTCCGTAAACGTTCCTGCATTTTTACTATCAAAAAACGTTTGACTTACCTCCTTTACATCAACGTTTTTTTACTTTCCTATCAAGCACTAATGTGTTATGTTGTAGCGGAATGCCCATGGCAAAGTTCCAAAAACCATAAAAACTGATAGGAGCTGATCAGAGATCAAAGAGCAACAGTTACTAAGTCACTGAAATGTCAATGTGAACATAATCGAAATGATTAACACACGGCAAGGTTACGATGTTTGCCAGCTCACAAATCCTGGGGTGGGACTTTCAGTAATTTCTGTTCAACTTTCATCTATTTTGACAAAATTTCTTCGCAATTTAATTCGTTCTCCACTTTCTGAAATATAACCTTCACATTATTGAAAGACAGCCTATGGCATCTATTCATTCCTCTAAAAATTACAGTTTTGTCAGCCATGTGTGAAAAGACCGATCGCAGAAATTAAATTAGATGTCGATTTTTCTCGATAGAGACTTTCAGAGAGAAGACGCTTTATCGAAGTAGAATTCATCAATCATTTCTGTGTCAAAATGATGGAACTTATCCCCCTTCCATTCCTCCCTCCTCCCCTGCCACCCGTGCTTTCCTCCAAATCACCATAATCGTACACACTCACATTAAGGAGAAGAGATATTATAAAAATCTACTAACACCATGACGACGACTGTCAAATCAGAATTATGGTCCCACAAATTCAGGTCCATATCAAGTTGCTTGTGACAGAACCCACTGTTCTGCCACGATAAGGTAAGAATTATTACAGTATTTCACTTGGGTGAATTAAATCACTGATATATGAGTAAAGAGTGAACAAACAAATTCCTGTTCCAGTATAAATAATACTTCTTTATCTAAAGACCAGGAGTAATGGGAGCAGGAAGGAAAAATTCTTCGCATCTATCTGTTGTCTGTCAGATCTATCTCTGTCCAGATGTCGATCAATCTGTCTGTTTTTATCTGTGCTCCCTATAGTCACTGTCAGTGTAACACTACAGAACGACCAGAAGTCACCCTGACCGACACGGGCTGATAACAGGAGCAGGCAGAACAAAATTTGGCTTACCAGTATTGCCGTGTTGATAACTAATCCCCCCACCGACCAAAAGCTCTTTGCGCTATCTGTCCGAGTCTTTCTTTCTTTCTTTCTTTCATTCTTTCTTTCTTTCTTTCTGTCCTTCCCCCTTTCTTTCTTTCTTTTTCTGTTTCACTGACTTCTTTTTCTCTCTGTCTTTTTCCTTTCTTTCTTTTGTTTGTCCGCCTATTTCCTCACTGTCTGTCTGTCTGTCATTTCGTGCAAATTGTCAATAAGTGCGTCTTCCTTTCTCAGATTCGTGGACTTGTTTTTTCTTTTAAGCCGACCAATAATTCGAGTTCTGACTCTTTGTTTCTCAGCCAGTTATTACAGTTTAGAGCTTGAAATCGCGAGCATTCACTCACAGCTCAGAACCTGATCAGTGAAACAGCTGGCATGAGATTTCGCCTGTTGTATAAGTGTTGTTATCTTCACTAGATCTATTGGCACTATTTCAAAGACTGCATTGGTCCTCAATGGCGGTTCAACTCATCTCTGCTCCTGTTATTACATCAACTACTCAGCTGTAATATATTATATTTTTCCTTACATTGGCGGTAGAAAGAGGGGGGGGGGGGGTATTCTTGTGACCAAAATACGATCCAAAATATCCAGCCACAGCCTCATTCACGTTCCCTGTTGTACAATCTGTGATCGTTTAAGCAACAAGGCCGAGAGAGCATGTCCAATAACTTTTGTCCTTTCTAAAAATACACTCCTAACTAATTTCGTACACCACCGCTATTATCTTGCAGCTTCCTCTCATACCGCATGATGTCAAGTGATGAGTTGTTTTCTGTTCTGAAACATTGGCCGACATTGACGTTATGCCTCGTCAAAAAGGCCAATTGTCCTCACCAAAAATCAGTTATAGATTGTCTCACAGATTTAAACCTATAATGGGCAAGTGATCTCCATCTAAGGAAGAGTCAAGGATATTTATATATTACAGAATCTGTAGGGAAAAAAAATGTACGTCTTGAGTTTCCATCTTCTGCAGATTATTCTTTTTTGTTTTTGCTTCTTTAATTTGTTTGTTTTCATACATTCTTTAGCAGTTGGATTATTGTGCGAGAAGCGGGTTGTGTTTTTGTTTGCTTTTTCTTCTGTTAAGGCAGTATTCATGAGCGACTCACCGAATTCTCCTTGATCCAGATCTATGTCTATGTACACGACAAAAGCATGGCAATCTGGGTGGTCACGTGATCATTTCAATGTTGTGGAGCGCATGACAGAACTTTAATTTATATTGGTTTGCGTAAAAATCAAGACCGCCGACCATTTTCCACGGTCTATAAGATGTTATCATTTTCAACTTTCGTATGAACGCTCCAGAGTATCTGAATTTGACATCACACAAGTTATCGTGATATTTTCCAGTGCAGTTATTTGGTTGGTTTCATGTGTTATCTAAGTGTGACTGAGAAGGTCTAACGATACATTGTTTTCGTTTGCTTATATCTGCAATTATTGGTTCAGTAAGACTCGATATTGGAATGTTAACAATCAGTATTTATTTTCCAGCAGCGAAAAGAGTAGTGCCTGAAACAACAGAAAATAACAATTGTTCCAGCTTTATATCAAGTATGTTACAGTTGAGATCTACAAAGCAGCGAACAAAAAAGGAACTGTGACTCTGGTTCATATCAGAGTTAACATTTACAGGAAATTGTTCAGCATTTTTGTCTATGACGGTACTGGAAATCTTCATGGCTTTATGAGTGTAAAGAGGGACAACCAAAACCATGTTTGCTGTTTATATAATAGAAAAGAAGAAAAGAACTGTTATATACAGACTGATCTTGAGTGGCAATGAAATTACAAAATGATTCAAAACAATAATAACAACAAATTAGAGCCAGCCAGCGTATATATCTAGACTGTCCCGCTCCCCTTTCCTTCTCTTCCTCCGTCCTCTACCCCTCCCCCCCCCCCCCCAACCTCTTTCACCCCTCAGATGTCGAATGTTCATGCCGAATATTACCAGAAGAACCACTCTCAGTACAACCTTTGGTGGAAGGTTCTTAGCACTTCCTGGTCACACTGGCGTTTATATCTGGTACTAATGGCGCGTTTATTTATTTCTGAAGTGCCAGTGTGTTTTTCAAAAGACCCTTTTGATAGCACAGTGCAACTGGTGACTACAAAGACTAGTGCCACATGTAAATCGGTCAACTGTTCTCGATCTGAGTCATATCAAGATTGCTCTGGCCCGTGGAACCTTTTCCCGGTGTCGCATTTCCGTTTTGTCATATGATAATGTTAGCGCCTGGATGATGGTGTGGGGCCGACGAAAGGGTGGCAAGACAAACGCCCTGATCCGTAAAAGCTGGCCGGCGATAATGGTCCATTTTGCCCCAATCTGCTTCTCTCAGATAAACTGCTCTGTATTTCGACCACGGGTTTAAAAAAAAAGTAGCCAGCGAGCCGTGTAAATAAAACACAGAAACTTACTTCTCCATAAGGAGCAGCTAGTTTTGTCTCCTGCAATGGGGAACCAACTACTGCTTTCATAGCGACTAGTTTTATTTCCGGTGAGAGGTCAGTGAACTGTACAGGCTACCGTGTTTTTGTTTTGTTTTGTTTTGTTTTCCTAGCCTGCATAGAATACGGTGAATCATTTATTTACCGAAATGGATATTTTCGTGAGGGTTAGCTCGTCTGGCCATACTTGATGTTTATTAATCGTCCATATGTCAATTACTGTAATCCTGTGCAGGTGATAAGACTGCACAATAACATATCAGCCGGGCTTAATCCGTGGCAATCACTAAACATATTTTAAAATGTAGATCAAATTCCTTACAGCTATCCTTACAACTCTAGTTACCGCTTCGTTTGTTCGACATGAAAACATCTAACATTGTAATAACTCCGTAGTTATCAACAGCCGGTAAAGTCACAGATTTCAAACAATAGGAATGACAGGTAGAATGGAAATCAACGATCCTGCTCAGAAATGATTAATCTTATACGTGACAACAGAAACTAATGGAGTGTTCGGGTATTTACTATGATAAACAGTCATGCTCAGGAGATGGACAGTTTATGCCTGATGGCAATAATATAAGACAAGAATCGGTGTTTTCGTAATATTTTTATATATATTGTTTGTACAGAAATTCCAATGGTCTCTGACCAGATTAGCCCCTATTTTTTTTTTTTTGAACTACCAGGGTTAACCGATACAATTGTCAGGAGTGCCTCGGTCCATATGGTCGCTCACAACGATACGTGCCTCTCTCTGCCTGTCCTCAAGCGAGTTATAAACCCATCACTCTGACACTAGACATGTGGGTCTGTGATTGATTACCATGTATCGATTTCTTAGTGGCCTTCAGGGAGACACATATTTTACAATTGTTAATGAAGACAACAAAAAATGAACACAATAAAACAAAATCTTCCACTGACTTCGGCTGTAAGACTGGTAGGTATTCTGCTCGTTGAATTCTCTGAACGTTTCTCTCTCTCTCTCTCTTCAACGCACATAATCACATACAGTCAGAGAAGTAAAGTGGAAAAATGTCAATCACAACAGTTAAGTCTGCAAATTAGACTACTGGTCGTTTTATCCGTCTTTTAGCCGCTTCCTTGACAACTGTTGGAGGCAAACGGTGTACTCGGGGGCCAACATTCCAACGCAGTAGAGCAGCCCCTATCCAAGAAAGAAAGATTTGGAAAGAAAAAGGCCGATCCTTGCCGGATTTCATCCCATGCAGCGTCTATGAACGATTCTGTGCCTCAACATTTGGCCTTAGGGCGTGAGAATCTAGATCAGTAAATGATTTGTCTGCCTTTTCACCCGTCAAGCACAGTCTGAGAATCCAACAATCAAACAGCAACTGTCTTGAACGTTTTTGTGTCAGTACTGACAAAGCAGAAATTTCATTGCCTACTCTGCAGTTATTTAATCCTATACCTATGTTTAAAAACTGCAATTGATATCTCAGCGTTTCTGTAATAATATCTTTTTATGTTTCGGAGATGACAATTCAAGGCACAAGGCAATGCACGCTCAGTACTGTCTCAGTTTATTGTTTTGCCATCTGGAGAAGAATTCCAATGCCAAGTATAACTAGGGCTAATATTTTGCCTACGAAAGCCTTAGGAGACAAGATTTATATGTCTATGTACTGGACATCCTAAGCTTAAAAACGTTCACACCAATAGTTAATTTTAGATATATCTTTTATATTGTCCTGTATCTGACATAAATGGCTAACCGGTTGTTACTTTATGTATGCATAGCTATTTTGGGTTCGGTATGGAAAAAGTTAATCTCATACTATAGAGACGCTGGGAGAGCTCAGCCCAGACATGGTTTTCTCAGCTCACAACGCTGAACACTCTATTGTACCACCAAATGATCAGCGCCCTATGACGTCCTTTGAACTGACTCTGTCACAAAACGGCCAGTTCTAAAGGCATTGTTTTTAATTAAGTGGCCACACGATAGGCCATAGTATAGTTCTAGATAGTGAAAAATAATCATTCCCATACTAGAGTAAACCGTTTCAGATGGCATCAAGCTGCGCTGATCAACACAGAAATCAGAAGGCCTATTGGGTGTAATCTAAGCTCCACTTTCTCACCACCTCACCAAATGGTCTCAGGGGAATCACCTAATAATGGATGGGAAATGCGAGTGTAAATGACACAAGCTTGTCCAGTCTGACTGTGGAATGAGCGGATACCGTTACGAACTAGTTCATTAATTCTTAACGGTGCCTCCAAGCTTCACTCCACTTGCATTGGTTTTTGCCATTTTTGTGTGTCATATTTACCAACGTTGATCTATTAGCAAACCAAGGGAGCTGACGCACAGAGAAAGAACAAAAGTCATGGGAATTAATGTCCCTGGGCAGAGGGTAGACGGGAGACATTTACAACCGCCGAAGATTGGCACCCATTCATCCTCCTGAAATGAAAACGCCAGGAAATTCAGCGCTCAGATCTACAAATCCACACTCCGGGGACAACTATTCGGTCCGTGAGGTTTGGAAATGACGCGGCTCTTCCTTACTGCACCAGGTCCATCCCATTATAGAGAAAGAGCCCTCGAGTCAACTGTGGATTCCCTGAAACATACTGGAGCAGGGAAGATAAATTAAGAGTACAGATTTCCAATCTGAAACTTACAATGCCCACCTCTTATTTGGTTTTTCAAAATGCAATTTATAATTCACTTGTTAATTCAACACCGTAGTTAAGGATAATAGATAGAGCGCAATTTCCAATCTGAAACGCACAAAGCATACCTCTTGTTTGGTTTTTCAAAATTTAATTTATAATTCACTAGTTACTCAATATCGTATTTTGTCAAACTGACTAGGTTATTGATGACATATTGGTTGTGAGAGGAGAGATCTGGGATGTGGAAAAGTCCGTCCGGAAAGGACGCGGAAAGGTCGAGGCAGTGTAAAACGGCAACATCGGTGACTCCGCGGGAAAGACTTGCATTTATTTGCCTTACGTTTGACTCGCCTGATTGCCTCTGCTCATTCATTATTCAAGGTGCGTGAAGACGTTTACCAAAGAGACCATTAGGGTTCAGTGACTCACTCAGTCGGATTCTTTGTTGGAATCCAGCACGCAATTAAAGTCCATTTGTTTGACGGGGCAGTAACAAAATTAAGTTGCAAACATTAACACAGTGACCCATTTGTGGCATACGAGACATCGACAGTGACATCAGGTTCATCAAAGAGAAACCTTTATTTATGGCCGTTTTAACAAATATTGTTAGCGCAGTTTACGACGTACTTAATTATTCCTGACCATTCCAAAGTCACATGAACAGATGTTTTCTAACTTTGGCTGACATGACAAAAGCTCTTTAATTGACCAACAAACAATGGCATGATAACCAATGTCTTCGACAACTAATCATAACGAGGCATATTCAGACTTTGAAAGCATCAATGCAAAAATTTGGCTATTTCAGGGTTAAGAATCTTGTCCTTCGTCCAGTCAGCTACACTCTGAATCCCTTGCACTTTATGATTTCTTTATCTTTCTTATTTGCCTTTCTATTTTTCAAATATTATTATTGATTTCAATGTTCAATCTTTGCGCGCGCGCGCATGCGCGCGTGTGTGTATGTGTGCGCGCCAAATTTAAAACAACGAAATCTGGAAATCCAATTATCACAAAAGAGTACGGTAATGGCATCGTGCCAGTTGTAACTTTGCTCATGGAATTCTCCAATTTCATATCTGAAGACATACCCTCAGCTGTTTTTTTTTATACATACATGTAATATCATCCCTTAAGTAGCAGTGGCAGCAAACAGCAATACATTTTAGGTGGATTCAATAGTGATAGAATCACATCTGATACAGATATATGTCCCTGTTAAAATTGTATATGTTTTGAGGGGTAAATTTGCACGAAGGCAAGATAGAAGAGAAGACGAAAAGGATGCGCTTATCATTTATTACCATCCCATTGCAAAAGGAAAAGTGAACGTGCAACTTCACTATAGATCTAGGGTTAAACATTCAAAAGTCAAGACACCAAAAATACTAGAACATGGTAAGAAAAAGTATCACATAATCTAACCACATCTGTTGGTAGATTTCCACTTAGTTTCTTTCTTTTTTTTTTTTTTTTTGCTTGTTTATTTGTTTGTTTTAAAACAAAAGCATATTACGTTAGACAGAAAGATGCAGAGGCATCTTGGCCTGCTTAAAGGTCTAAATCATAACGCCGATGTACGCTATCGTCTTTCGCCGTATGTGCTCAAGATAAAAACACATAAAGTTTAATTATAAATATAGATTTATCTATGAAACCTGATACATTTATTACTTTGAAGGCTATACTTCATGTTCTCCTACTGGTGGACTTGGAAAAGAATCGATAGTCTATCAATACCATTGCTATTGAAATGCTTTTCTTCTTGTTTCATTTTTTCTTCTTTCAGACTCCTATAGTAGGTAATCAATCTCCTTTTTTTCTCTCTCTCCAGTTCCCCAAATCCAGATGGCGCATTCATTTAAACAGAATGCGTCAATGTTATGCAAATACTGAGCTATTGGTTTCAATTTGAACGATGCCAAATTATCCTATTTGTCGGCCTTTGTCCATGAAAATTGCTTTGACTGTCAGTATGTTGACTTCAGTCACAGTTGTATAGTCGAAAGATTCAAACATCTATCACTGAGTTCGTCAACCGCTGCCGATACGCTGCCCTGTGCTACATCGTTTGCGCATTAGTCCTTCCGTACTCAACCACCTTATTAACGCACTCACCTTTCAGGTTAGCCCCTGTGAACTCCAGTGACATAAACAAGCCTAGGCTCTAGATTTAACGGTGCATGAAGACATGTTCGTCTTTAATGAATCAAGATAAGGCTCTAGATTTAACGGTGAATGAAGACAAGATTTAACGAATCAGAACGAGCAAATATAGAAGACAGTTAGCGACTTCATCGGAATTTTGTGTTCTGCACGCGATCAAGGTTTTGCTATACTTCATAGACTCTTGTTGATGTTGTCATCGATACCCTCACAGTCCTGTCCCGCCCACGCCACAGGCTGACCTTGAGTTTTGTTCTCTGCTTAACAAATTGCTCATTCTGCCGCCAGGGGTACGGTCTCCATCCAATTTTTAGAAATAACAAGACCAGTCCATCATCAAAGTCCCATTCAACCACCAATAATTAATGACTGATTCACAGCAAACCGAAGCTAAGGGGACTTCACACAACCATGCAAACAAAAACAAGAGTTTACCATAAAACATTCAGTAGTGTCCAAGTGTGAGCTCGTCAGTACTCTATCGACAATGCGCCTCAGATTGTGCACTTTATTTCTGGCTAGAAATAAATGCAGTTCGAGCACGCTGCCAAAATCCAAATTCGTATTGATCACATGCGCATTCTTACAGAACTATTTATTCTGTTCAGGTTACAATTTAATCGCTTAAAAGATTTGAGAAATTTTAGAACTCTGGCGGAACGCTTTATATGTTTTTAACTCTTAACGGAACGTTGTAACCCTTAAATGAAACAACAAACTCTATTTTGTGATCCCATCAATATTACACCCTAGGGATTATGTTCATGCTTCTACCTATAGAAGACATCACTTGGTCCCTGGGTGTCATTTACTTGGTAAAAGTTTTTTGTGGGGGGGGGGGGGGGGGGGTATCAGCATCGTAATGTG
>JBCEWB010400218.1:0-16505 GCA_039654565.1 Peronia peronii
GTTTATGAGTGTCTTCTTTGGGTCTGTCGGGGTAATAATAGATTGTAAAGCGCTTAGAGCCTGTACATACGGGGATAAGCCCTATATAAATACTCTCTATTATTATTATTACCTCTCTTTCTTCTGTCTTCAATTTCCCAGGTCAGTGCTTGTTTGGATATTCTGCCTCACTAAGGTGAGTCTACGGCTGATCGAGTGTCTGATGTTGCACAAGCTGCCACTTACCTTGGAGAACATGTTCCACAGCAGCTGGTACAGCAGCCTCTTGGCATCAAACAGATTGACAAACACCCTGGCCAGCTCGTCCATCTGCGAGTTGGAGACCACTGTGGCCAGAGCCATGGCGATGGGCAGCTCCCCCTTGTCTCCTATCATGGTGACCAGCTCCACCAGCCGCTCAAAGCGGTCAGCCAAGGCTGTCTCGGCCAGGGTCTCAAACTCGGTGCCCTGCTGCAAGATCTTGGTCAGGACTTCCATGAAAGCTGCCCTGGTCTGCGGATCCTTATGGTACCCGAGGGCTGTCAGAGAGCACAAGATAGCACAGTGTCACATCACAAGCCTATCAGTGCCACCCTAACCACTGATGCACAGAGTATCACATAACACCCCTATCAGTGCTACCCTAACCACTGACATAGAGAGCATCACACAACAAGCCTATCAGTGTCACCCTAATCATTAATCCACACAGTGTGTTTTTCTGACGAGCTCTTTCTCTGAACTGCATCAGCTTGGGCTAATAATAAACAAACATAAACGCAAGTTATTGTTAGCAATAGTTGAACTGGATCAGCTCTTGGATACTCTACAGCTGATTTACCAGGGTTACTCAGTCGACAACTCAGCATAAGCAACAAGAATCATGATTTTTGCACGTGGGAAGTGCATACGGAAAATAATTCTGCCTTGTGAATCTCCGATCGAGATAACCACCAGGAAGGAGGTTGAAAGACGAAATAAACCAAGCTTGTGAATCTGTTGCAATTCCAACAATGATTGGTTCATTTACAGATACTACACTAAATGGCTAAATATCTCGTATGATTATTTCACAATGTTTGTGTCGTCTCATTTTTATCCTGTACGGATAATAAATACTGAATAACATAAATTGAGCTAAATAATTACATAATATAAAACAATTCTGACCAACTATCCAGTTTTCTGTTCCCTATGCACAAATGAATAAAGAGAAATAAAATGTTCAGTTATTTTGTAAGTCAACATGGGCCACTAATTTGACCGAGTGTCTGGTGGTAACAACAGACAGAGAGAAACTGTCAGGCTTCAAACTGTCATAACACGCAACTGTCTACAGATCAAAGGTTCAAAACTGCTACAGCCCAATAGAATGTTGGTATAGGATTAACTCACTGAGACCGCAGCAGCCCTATTTATCCTATGCATTTCACAACTGCTAAAACTGCGCTGCACAAATGTGTCCGACGGCAACATGTGCATCTACAGACAGAAGGTCAGCTGGGCGTATGACGTCATACCGCAGGACCTATAGGGTTAGGGTTAGGGTATATATAATAATAATAACTTATTTAGATCGAACTAAATCTAGATCTTTGCATGAAAAAAAAAAAAGTCATGTTTGACCCTGTTTCCCATGTAAACACAGCTGACTGCCGTTTCCGCACATGCCCATTAGGCCAGCTGACCTTCTGTCTGTAGATGCATGCGACGGCAACTGGAAATTTTTTTTTTTTTTCATTTGGCTATAAGTGATACAAGGGAGACTATTTCCCTAAGTAAAGCTTAGTTAGTTTTTTTTACATGATCCCCTGCCCTTGACCACTGTCCAGTGAAATTAAACACGTTTATTTGAGTTTTTTGTACCCCATGTGACCCGGGGATTGGTCACCAACAGATGCCTAGATGGCTGCGCCCGGACGCCTGTATGGTGAGGAAGCCGTCATTGAAATGTTGATGGACGACGGTTGTTATATACTAAAAAGGATTCCCTGCAGATATTATATAACCATCTATGCTGTTGTGTGAGGCAGGTCAGGCAAATAATGTGAGTACAATATGACTACATCTCCATCTATTTTGGTGATGAAAAATTTTTTTTTTCTTTCTGTTTTTGTCCTGTGTTGCAAAGTCCACGGAAAAATATTGATTAGAGATAGAGATACGATTCTTGCTGTCTAATTATCATCAGATATTGAAGTTTACTGATTAAAAAAAAACCTTGATTCTATGGGTAACTCTTAAAGGACCAGCCATGTTGAGCACTATTATTCCCTCAGGACTGGCCATGTTTTGGAAAATTCCTTAATTTTAGATCATGTCAGAAAAAAATTTATATAATATAATGGCTCTACTTCCGCATCCTTAGTTTTGAAACCAAGGTGAACAAGGCATGGTCTGGCAAGGGAAACATACACGATCGGGACTCTGCATAGTGTGACCTGCGGTGGAAATATACGTGAGTGGTCCTTTAAGGGTTAATTACTTGCTTCTTGATAATGTTTTGAAAATACCCTGAAATGGTGCGATCTGTGGTGCACATTAAGGATGTTGGTCTTGTGGTTTGAATGAGTTAACACCTTGATACTGCATTAAAACAGGAATTGTTGTACTTTACCAATGGAATGCATGAGCCCACTGTCAATGTTGGCGTTGAGCAGGTTGGACATAGCTTGGACTGTACAGTTTCTCAGGGCACTCAGGTTGCTCATGCTCCGCTTGCGGTTCGGATCCATGGCCTTGTCCTGCTCCTCATCCGAGCAGTCATTCAACAGGTTCATGAACAATGTCAGATACCTGTCGGGGGGGGGATGTTGGGGGAGAGAGAGAGGTCAGTAGGTAATCAGTGTCTCAATGGTGTCACACATCATCACTTAACCCTTTGAACCCTGGTCACCAGTGCCTAAAAAAAAACCTGTCACTGTCTTTCTGGGCCGAGAACGCACATTTCTCGTTTCATGTTCAATATCTTTTGTAAACACAAGCCTCAAACGCGATTATGGGTGCAGATATTTGTAATCACCATAGTCCTAAATGTCCTTGCCCCAAAGCGACCTGTTAGATCTATTTTTAAATGCAGTGGACGCATAGGACTGGAGTAAGTGTGTCAGCCCGGTCTACCAGGCTGTGGGGAATCTGACACCCGAAAATCTGCTCCGGTGTACCAGGCTAGGGTTCACCGGGTTAAAGAGATTGTCACTGAACAAGAAACAGCTCTATCATAATCAAATCACAAGCATCACAGTCATACTTTCATACACTGTACGAATGGTCCCCTTGACATTGCAGTCCATGTGTTGTTCTCATTCTTGAAGAGTTCTAACTTATACAAATTACCCTGAGCTGGAATTAAATGACATGAACTATGCAGTATGAACATCACTGCAGACTAAACCTTATTACAAAATATGACAAAATAGATAGTTGGCTAGGCTTTTAAACCTGAGACCATTCCATTGTAGACAAGTGATCTGAACTGCAATTCTTGATTGTTTCAGAATGTCCTGCCACTGCCTGAACTGAGCAGTGAGAGCACCTGATTCAATGCAGGCAAACTCAGCTGGACTTACTTGAGGAAAAGCTGTGACTTGGCCTCCATCAGATCTCCTCTGTCGCTCTCCTCCGGCTGAAGTGGGAGACCTGCTAACAGAGCAGCCACAGCTTCCATGCTGGCCTGGTCCAGATCTCTGCCAATACGTACACATACAACACTGTCAACCTCAATCTCTGTCAAAACTACACACACAACATCAACCTCAATCTCTGCCAAAACTACCCATATAACATTGTCAATCTCAATCTCTGCCAAAACTACCCATACAACATTGTCAATCTCTATCTCTGCCAGATATGTAGACAGGGCACGGCTGAGCACCAACAGGTCATAAGATTAACATTCACTCTCTCTTCAGTACACAACAGAGAATACAGGGTTCCTTGCTCAACTCTCCTGGGTCATTTGTTTCCACTGCAGCCTAACTTGTTCCATAAGGCTATAAAACTGTTATCCTTTTTGCAAGAAACCAAGGTGTCCTCCTGCCTACACCAAGAGGTTTTGATAGCCAAGTTCTCAGACAATGTCATCCTATACCTGGACATGCCGCAAATATCTCCCTGGACGTTGACCTGGTGCGAGTTGCCCATGATCCAGTCGGTCAAATACTCCACAAGTTTGTTGCGGAACTTCATCTCCTGGCGGAATGTCAGCTCATCTCTACGCTGCATCATCTGGTGGGACACGAAAGACAATCAGTGCGGGGGTTTCTTACACAAAATCAAGGCAACTGGATCAAACTTAAAATCAGGAACTGTGTACGCTGACTCAATGGGGTAAATCAATGATCCATTTGTTCAACCAACTAGGTTCCCTCCCTTAGCCAAGTATAAGAGATATAAAACAAACACTGCAAAGAAGAAGAAGAAAAAAAAAAAAAAACCACTTTTTCTCTTGAATTCTGAAATACGCGAAGCCAAAAATTATGAAAAAAATTGTCACCATAAGGAAAAAACACTTTCGTCATAGGGTGAATTTTTCAGAATTTCCAGTTACTTATGTTCACGTAACAAGCCAAAAGGTGACTTTTTTTTTCCTTCTGTACAATGCTTGTGTTATACCGTTTGTGCTCAGCAAAGGGAAGTCATTTGATTGATGGTTACAACAGCTCACTGGCTTTTCCCCTACCAGGTAGCTTCAAAGTGAGCTGACAAGTTGTGTCATGGTTGAAGACCTAGATAGTTATACACTATGGCTCAGCCGTTCTGAAGTCCGTCAACGTTCCCGGCTAAAGCACAAACAGGCAGGTACTTACTGCTTCTACTAGCTGGCAGAGCTTGGTCTTGATTTGTATGGCATGCACTGAGGAGTCGAGGTATCTCACGTATCTGTGGACACACAGGGTGTGTTAAACAGCAGCAACTTCATTATCCCATTTGGGAAAAAAATAATTAAAAAAAAAAAGATTTCCCTGCATATATTACTTTTTATTTCAGTATTGGACATCACTAACATATGATGCATTTTTTTTTTTTCTTACTTGTAAATCTACCATATCATATGCTTACTTCACCGTATCACTTGTCCAAATAGGTACATTTTGAAAATCATTTTGTCATATCTCCTACGTGCAAAAACAGTGGCTGAACATAAAACATCAGTTTTCTTAAAATGGAGATAAAGCAACTGAGAACTGAGCTCACTAGACATATTCAGGAACTGCAACTTGAAATCAAACTCATGAAAATACAATCTATTTGGTGGGTCATTCAGCACTATCAGATCTTCGTTTCACCCGTTAACTAGGAAATAAAGTTCGCAAAATGACCATAGACTGTCAAGTCTATATGGAGAAATATCTGCCTGCCTATTGCCGAGTTCCTGATTCTCCAGCACATAGACAGTCATCCCTGAATGTAAATAAAAACGTTGTCATCAATGAACTAGCAGTTCTCCATGCTCTATGGTCATTGTCAACCACTTTTGAGACACTGAAAAAACAACCACATGTTTCGAGTGCAAGTTATTTGATGATTGAGGCCCATATGATTGTATTGAAGTCATAGACAGTTCTAGTGCCCATTTCTGACATTTCATGACATTGTCAGAAGTTGTCATGGAGGTGCAAATCTGAGGACTTACTTGACAATGGACAGCATGAGCTGCTCAATACTGGTGACCCCGAGATATTCACAAGGCTGGTCTTGTTTCATCTCCAGGATGTTTTTCATAATAAATATCACATTTTCTATCAACAGAGTGTTTTGTGGTGAGTCCATCACCTGTCAGGGAGCACAAAAAACACACTGGCTTCAATGGTGAGTCTTTCTCAACCCGTAGTCCATACACATGGCTGAGACAAACTGTCACATTCACTCCTTCTGGTTTTCTCTCTACCACAGATATTAATAATAATAATAGAAATAAATCAAGGTCAATGTCAAGAAGAAGAGAGGAAAGAGAGTGGGACAGAAGACAGGAGCAAGGAGAGAGAAAGAAGAGATGTCACCCCTGGAATGTTGAGGACGGCATTCCATGGGAGACATCCTACTGATGGCGGGCTTTCACCATCTGCAAGTGTTTCGTTTTATTATGTCTTTCAACCTCCTTCCTGGTGGTTATCTCGACGGGATCTTCAAGTGGGAGCAAAGAACCTACTTATATACCCACCCCCTCCCATGGGGGCAACACATCAGTATGTCTCTGGACACAAGGCCCACAGGAGGGCATACCTTACACTGGTTTTTGTTAGCTGTAAGTCAAATTCTACAGTACACAGGTGTGACACCGTCACATTTTGCTGCTCGCTGATTCACACCCATATCATCAGTCATGTGGAGAACAGTGTCAATCTTGCAAATGGGCCTAACATTAGAGACTTTAGAGACTGTCTGAAAATCTGGCCTTGTGAACCATTTTGACACCGGAGGTTGTTTTTGCAACCTTACCCAAGATCTTGAGACAGGTAAACAGCGGACGGTCACTGCTGACTGCCAGGATGTGGTTACATGTATTATGCCCAGGCTCAGACACACAGTGTCTCAAGACCCATAAAATCTATCAAAATGAATGACCATATGCACCTACTTGATATGTAACGAAATCTCCGAGAGGTGGGTAGTTAATATTACTGAAGAACTACTTAAGCGCACAATAAAAAGCGCACATTTCTGCCATCAGTTCTATGTTAATCAAGTTGCAACTGTCTTTCTAAAGTCTGCCTTGAACGAATGCTACCAGTGACATCTGAGTATATTTGCATATGTGTGTACGAGTGTATGTTACATGTAATGTCTCAACAACTACAAAACAAATTTACTTTCAGGACAAATGAGGTTGATCTGATCTTATCTTTTACCCGTATCCCACTCTGGGGTCAAACAGTATGCATTTTGTTCAAAGCAAAGCACTGACCTGTCCCGTGGCATCAAAATATTTGTCCACGCAGACTTTGATCTGGTCAAACAGGATGGGGTAGAGTGCCGGGTTGAGCTCGTGACCCACCAGTTCCTTGACATGTTTCTGTATCTGAGCCCCAAACCTTTCATTCTGGAACACCAGCAGCTTCAGCAGGTTGCCCAAAAACCTGTCACAGGACACACACACACACAAACAGCAACAGTACAGTGATCAGCGATTGACCCTTTACACAATCTTCCATCTTCAGACTTCGAAAATATAAATAGACATAAATCAGGGTTGTCAAACTGTTTTCACAAAAAAAAAAAAAAAAAAAAGAGGAAAATTTCCTCTGACCCCTCATCAAGCATAATTAGACCTAGATTGCAAACAGCTGCCCACTTACAATAGTCTTTCTAAGATCATGGGCACATTATTTGTTGTCGTGAGTACTCTGATGTGCTGATTTTCTATCAACAAATCTCACGCAACCACTTGACTGTATGTTGTTGGGGTGTGAGGAATTAAACGCTACCAACTTCGATCTCAATCAAACAGCCGAACAAGTCACTATTGTCCGAGGTATGAGGATAACTCTTTCGTATTTCCAATTTCACTGTCATCGTGCAAAATTTGTATCGCAAATTATTATAAAACTGCATTTGTCTCGTGGATTCCGTAAAAGTTGGCAGTTGATCTGACAAAAGCAGGAAAGTCAGCGACAACCAAAAGATTGGAATTCCGACTAAAGTCGGAAGTTTGACATCCCTGAATAATGTATCAATTATATCAATTACTGATAAACATTTCGTCACCGTTACAAGAAAAAGACCTAACCATGTTTGAGCATTTTTAGCAGGAAAAGCAAAAAAAAAGTGATTCACTTTGCATGTCTAACAATTTATGTGTACAACAAGTCAATATAGGTTCGAGTCACTAACATTTAATATTAATGGGATAATTTTGAAAGAAAGGTAGATAAAATGGATTTGATTATATAAAAATCTCTGGTTTTAGAAATGCAGGGTTAAATGTTTCTCTTGCAACACCAACAAATTGACAGTAACATTTGTCTCACAGCCAGTCGAAATGAGACGCAAGTTGCTGGGCTAGAACCGAGAAATAGGGCTTTGAGTGTGATGGGGGGGGGGGGGTCAGACATCGAATTATTTTTTATTGCCGAAATTGAAAGTACATTCATTTCTGAACAAGGCTGTATAGGTCTCACCCTGGATTTATAACTACATCTTCATTCAAATCGGGGTCTTTTGGGAGGTAATTATGCAGATTTATGCGTTCAATCGTTCATTTAAACTTGATTATCTCGGAATTTCGATCACTACTGCGGGCTCCCAATTAGTCTCTTTAAACTGCAACATCTCTGACTAGCATAAAGTTAGCTCAAAACTTTTTTCACCATCTGAAAGGGTATGAAATACGCTTTCACATGATACCAAAAATGCTATATGATGAAAAATTGACATAAGTCTCATTTTGACTGGCTGCGAGACATTTCTCCTTGCTGAAATACCAATTTTACTTCCGACAAATCTCACACCAGTAGGTATTAGACAACAGACCTCGTTGTCAGGTCTTGTTGTCAGATTTCTATTATTAATTACAACCCGTGGGGTTAGTGGAGACGTCTCTTATCCTGACATGGGAGGTGGCTGGTGATCTCAAACTTTTCAGTGAGTACGAATACCCTGAGGAAAAGACACCAGTCCGTTGGTGGCCGGAGCCAAGTTTGTCTGTTGTGACAAAGAGAAGCCAGAGCTACTCACTGAGTGACTGGGCAGTACTGCATGTCAGTGGCACAGCTGGTCATCAGGCTGCTCTTACGGTTGCCGTCCATGGTCAGCCCTGATAGGGACATGGTACTCCTGATGGTCAGCAAACAAACAAAAAGACATCAAAATAATAATAATAATCCAAACACCAATAAAACCAGAGCATGAATACACAACATATGGGCTATAAACCTCTCATTTGTACATCTCAAATGCCTTGGTTTTTATTTTTGATTCCCCCCACCCCCCCCCATGACTTTGCCTTACAGGTCCAGACAGAAATCAACATACAACTTTGTAAATCTCTCACTGGGTCATAACATACAGCAGAACTTAATTCATAAAAAAAAAATCTCATATCAAAGAAATGAAATGACTTAGCCAAGTGTCACTGTCAAAGTTACGACACAATTTACACTTCAGATCTCAGGAAGAAATGAAATCACCCGACTCACCCGACTCGTTGAGATTTGTTGGAGAGGCGAACACCTCCCAGAGCACACAGAAATCCAGTCATGTTCGCCCACTCGTTCAGCTGGTCCTGCGGCACAGAGAAAGAATCAAGATGAACAAACTGGAGGCTACTCTGAGCAGAGCTAATCCTGACAGCATTTTGCCTATTTGCTGTGTGCCAAGTACAAGACAAAGACTCGGCAGTACTGGCAGAGTAAATGACAATTTTGCCAATACTTTCAGGACCCTCCTATCTCAATACAGCTGGTGTCACAGGCAAGGATGACATCATCGCATCGCTACAATAATGACACAAGTCATTTTTAGCATTTTTCTGATACTGAGAAAAGAAAAATGTATACAGCTTCAATATACAGCACAAGTCTTTCAATGAGTTATGCTAATAGGATTCTATTGCTATACTACATAATTCTGTTGGCATATTTCTTTTTTTGCTTTTTTTTTTTTTTAAATAATATGATCTCATAGCGCTCACGCTCCAGAATACCATTGGACATCAGTTGTATTTTGGCATCAGTCTGACTTATGTAATATACAGAGCAATGATGATAGAAATATCAACACTCTTTCACCAGTGTGGTCCCCGCCTATCTCTACAGCGGAAGTCATAAACCAAAGACAGAAATGGCTCATGTCGATTACTATCGTCCAATTATACAGAAGTATGATGATTATTGTTAATTTAAGTCTATTAGAGCACATCCTAGCCTTAACCCTAACCCCTACCCTACGATCAAACAATGACAAACACATCAGTGTTTGTAGGGTTAGGGTTAGGGTTAGGGCTAGGGTTAGCGTTAGGGTTACAGTACGTTCTAAAGAGTTACATTAACAATCATAATCGTGTCCCTAAGCCATTGGAATGCAACAATAGATGTGTGCCACTTTATACTTCCGGGTTGCAATTTCCTTAGCAGAGACCGAATGGGACCACACTGGCAAAGGGAGTGCAAAAATATCTCCGGTTCTTCCAACAGCGCACACCCTACATGACCACATACTTCAGTCTGCTGGAGGCGGCTGACCCGTCTGGTCTTACCTCTAGTTCATGTTCAGTGTTAGAATGTGGCGTTTTGCGCTTGGTCATTCTCATCACATCGGCCAGCTCCCTGCCTTCCTCCAGCTTCAGTTTGGGATAGCTCTCCAAGTAGCGAGTCACTGCGTCCCAGTTACGGAATGTGTCTTCCCAGGCCTGCAAGTACACAACGCAAACAATGGGAGATCTGGTTCTCCAGCAAACACACTCAAGGTGCTAAAAGCCAAGAGTTCACAGACAGGAATCAATGCCAGCAAGCAGTTCTCAATTTCTTAATCATTTTTCAACCATCTGTCATCTCACAACTTTGGCCAAAATATGGCCGCATCATTTTCTTCTTCAAGATTTTCATAATGATCATCAGTCATCTAAACGTAATCTAGATAATAGGAAATCAAAATCACTATGACATTTTTGGCCTTACTAAGAGCCAGCAGGTTCAAAAATTTGGTATATTAAATTTTCAGCTTTTATGTCTAATTCTACGGATTCTTGTTGATTTCTTTCGACATTTAGAAAATTGCTTGGACAATCTGCCTTGGATTTTAAGACACTTGTTGCAAATAAGGAATTAAAACCCAGCAAATATTTATTGCTGGAATCAACTGATGTCTTCAACAGCTTCCAGGAGGACATTTGTGGTTGTGTCTGTCCAGCCTGTAAGCCTGATAGATGCGCGGCCTATCTGTCGGTAGCCTGCTAGGACAGAATAGGAAGAGAGTGGCTTACCTGTGAGTTTCCTTGTGTGGACTGATCAATCTTTCTCAACAGCGCCATGATTCTTTTCTGTAAAGCTGCTCTACCTGCAAGATCAGTACAATAGTCCAGTCAAGACAAATGTCCGGCACTGCAATCTGTCAGTATCAAATGTGGCTGTGTGCGACTTGAAATATAACAGACATTCACACAGAAAAGTAAAAAATCGAACAAGTTTTACGGCAAGTCACTCACTGACATTTCACAAATGATTGTATGAATCAACCACTCTAGAGAAGATGTTACCATACATTTAATTTAATTAACCCTTTTACTGCTCTCTTGATGTACAATGTAGGTCTGAATATGACTGGGGTCCAATGTACTATTGATATAGGACATGGTTTTATGGTGATGTACACTGTGCATCAATAGTACATCTGACCCCAGTCAAATTATGACATATGTTGTACGTCAAAAGAGCAGTGAAGGGGGTTTTAAACACAGACAGAAATGAAACTGTGTTATAGTTCACTGGTGATTCTGCCCATTTTGTGAAATTTTCCTAACACCGGGGGGGGGGGGGCAAAATCTGAGTAGCAGTGAAGGGGTTAAGACTAGCTATATTCCTTTTTCCAACCTTCAAAATTTACACAGTTGACCAAAGAAATGCCTCTATAACAGGGGTGCTCAACTGGTGGGTCATGACCCCGAAGGGGGTCCCAAAGCCTTGGCAGAGAGGCTGCGTAGCCTTGCTAGAAGTAGCTTGGGGTAAAATTAATTTCAGCTCATCAATTACATTTTTTAATGCTCTTACAGATTTGTTTGTTTTTGTTTCAGTGTTTCCTTCCCTTTCCATCGTAAAAACATAAAATGTCAATGACGCTGCACAACAGGGGGGTCGCATGGCTTTCAAGTTTTGGGTAAGGGGGTCGTGAGTGTCAAAACCTTGGGAACCACTGCTCTATAGTGATGACAAAGTGCAAAACCCAAACAGTCAAGCACAGGTGACACTGATAAATGAGACAAACTCTGAGCTACATAGTATGACAGAAAAGAACTGCAACATGTCCCACCGGTAGTTAAAACTGTACTGGCAGCTGCCAACTCGGCGTAGACTGAGTAATTTGGCAGCAGTTGGGTCACTGCCATTTCGTCAGCCCCGCATCGAATATCAGCCTCTTCACACAGCAGTCGGAAACAGGACATGGAGGTCAGGACTGCGTCAATCTCGATACTCCATAAATAGATAAAGAACACAACCTGGCAGAGGAGAAAAAGACGTATAGGTATTGGTTCATGGCAAACACTTTGATGTCCTGAAGTTTGCATCTCATTACAGGCATGAAACTGCACAAACTTCATTTCCACTGATTTTGTTAGGCACTTTCCTGTACAGCGACCACTCCCTTCCACACCCCCTGATACCAGCAAACAAAGTTGTAAAATTTGCCCTTACTTGTTGAATCATTTGACTCTGTAATACTATCCTCAAGCTGAGGGTCAAACACTTATCCTAGGATCCCTTTCATTCATTGCTGTGACTTCCACACTCACTGACCCATCAAAGTCAAATTGTCCTCATTGCCAAATTCACAAAAGATGAACTGACACATCTGTTTTTAGGACCAAATTAATCTTCATAGAAAGCTATCTCCAGACATAGATAATACTTCAAGATTTTTCCAACTGGCATTTTGCCTTGTATGTCAGGTGATCTAATCCATTCAAAACATCTCTACCATAAATCTCGATGTCAGTCCATCTCCTGGCAGAGACACCAAACACAATTGAGATGTGACATGATGAAATCAGGCGGTCATCAAGCAGATGCCATCGGAGACATCACCATTTTTTGGCAGTGAGTGAAATTTTAATGCAAAATATTTTTTTGCAAAAAGCCCCTCTATGTCTATTTGTCTTGCGCCCAAGGCAAATGAGTCAGAAGTTGTGCTGGGTGATTTTGATCTAAGGCCGTTTTTAACTATTTTTGTTTCTTCAGGTTAAATTTTCGTTTTGTGAAGACAAAAAAGAAATTTGGTATTTGAGTTGGGTAATAGTTGAAAACAGTCGTAGATCGAAATCACTCAGCATGACTTCCGACTCATTTGCCCTGGGCGCAAGGCATTTTAAAAGGTACTTTAACAGTTAAATTTCCTAAAACATATTGAGTAAAAATCCAAAATCTGTATTCTAGTGACATGACCCAAATGAGGACTAATAAGGATAAACAAACTTGATTGGGCATTTTCTCACTAACTGCAGTTGCAGCGAACAGGTCACCCCCATTGTCTTTAATTGCAAATATCTTGTCTTTTACTCCAGGTAGATCAAAGATTCTTTCACCGACAGGAAGGGAAATGAATTAACTCTATTGTCATGTCAATAAATCTATTGTGCATGTTGGCCTCCAGCATGTGGGCCTACATAGCCACAGGCAGAAACACCGAAGAGGGCACAAAACATAGTCTTTCTTGGAATTCGAGAGACAACCAAGACTAACTCTATATGCTAAAAAAATTGACGAGCGCCCAATTTCATCGTGTCGTGTCTCAATTAGGCTTTGTAGGGTGGACATGATTGGTCAGTCAGTCAGCGACAGAGTGCCGGCTGGCCACGGGACTGACCTCTAGTTTGATGTGAGCCTGACGACAGACTGGAATGTTACTGCCCATGTTGGCGTTGGCACTGTGTTTCTGCAGGAACTTGTTCCGATAGACCAAGATCTCCCGCAGCCACTTGAGGATCTCTGTGTAGTTACCAATCTGGTGCTGGATGAGTCGCTGGGATATGTAGAATAAAACTTGGGAACTGCAGACACAGAGAAAGAAAGGGGGCAGAACTGTAACTGATCCAGTTCAATGACTTAAACCACAGTCATTTCACAATCACCAAGGTCATTTTTTTGGCCAGGCTCTGAGTTTTGATGCTAGCAGCCATAATCATTGCAATAAAAGTCACTTCATCTAGCAGTCATCATTTTGTTTCATGTGCCTGCCTTGTGCAAAATGTTTTTTGTTCATTTTCTCCAAACGACTACAAACATTTTGATTTGTACAATTTGCACAGGATTAACCAGAAGAACAATGGCTATTTTCCATACTGACTGGTCAGATTCTGTTTGTACAGACAGCCACTTACAAAATATAAAAACATTTCATCATCCTACTAAATCTTTCATTTGCCAATGAAAAAGAAAGAAAAAAATAAGCAAACACACAGGAACAGAGGTAATAAATATATCTATTACCCAAAACAAAATAATCTGAGCCTTGTTTAAATGCAGAAATTTAGGCTGCAAATTTCTGGGAATTAATTTGTTTAGTTCAGCGAAGCATGAAATGCTAACAGTCTTAGTTAACAAATACCAACTTTGGCTCAGACTACAGCAAACAATGGATTAACAGTAAATTCCTTCCTCCTATCTGGAGTGTCACTGTAGCTCAAATCTTATGAGATACCGGCTAGGGAGGGTAAGGGTGTACGGGGTCAGCCTGACCTGATGTCCCAGAATGTGTTGATGGGGGCCTCTGGATTCCACAGTTCAATGTTCTCTGGCTGATGTAAACATAGGAGTGCCTGCGGACATAGACAAAGTCACAGCGTGAACCCACCAAGCAAACCATGGCTGTATCTGGTCTCAGGTGCTGACACTTGGCACTAACCCTAGGCATCACTATCAACAGGCCAGGTAACCCCATCCATTGAAGACTGGCAATAAATCAAGGTCCCAGAATTAAATTGTTCAAACTGCAACAATTCTGTTACCTAGTTTGGACAATTCCTGAGACGACAAAATTTCGGTGAGCTGAACTCAGACCAGATGACTCCTGCTGAACTTTGCATACTTGGTGCGCACAGATTTGGCAGCCTTTTCTTAAGCTGGCCATTTGTGTAAATGTAAATGTTTAAGACGAGGCTACTGCTACCAGGTGGTCAAAATAGACCCAATGGTCTATTGCTGCCAGGTGAACTTAATATTGTACCTAAATGTTCCAAGGGACATGAATAAACCCTGTATTTCACCCTAACTCTTATCCTAACTCTAAATTTAACCCTAACCCTAACTCTAAATCTGACCCTAACCTTAACCCTAAATCTAATCCTGATCCTAAATCTAACTTGACCACTTGACCTAGTGTGGAACTTCTCCCTTCTAGAGTCTAGAATCTAGATATAGAAACTACAAGTTCTAATTCAATGGCCCGAGTGAATCAAACGATGTAATCTGATTGGTCGGGAAGGAAACACTGGTCGCAATAGACTGCTGAATCTATTTTGACCATATGGTCGCAATAGTCAGTGCGAAATGTTTAATACTTAATGCCTACTTGAATTTGATGAGTATTTTGACGTCACTGATTTTTGTTTTCTTAATTACTGTCTCATTTTTGTTGTTATGATTTATCTGAATACAATTTCAAAAAGTCGACAATTTGGCCTCTTGTTACTGGTTTTGGTATGATGACACGAGTGACCAAAACTTATTTTCTTTTAAAGGATTTTTTTTTTTTTTTTAAGGAAAAACATGATTTTTAAAAAAAAAAACAAAAACCCGTCGAGAAAACCTCCATTAGGAAGTTGAAAGACGTATTACAGAACATCACGGCACGATGGCATTTCAAATCTGGTCAATGTGGACAGTCAGCCTTCAATGACTACCTGGTGTTTGGCCTGTTGTAAGGGATGCCTTGCACTAACCACACACTCATTCTATACTGAGCAACTACCCCATTTTGACAACAAAGTGCTCTCTCCCTGCCTGGTGGGAGCACTAGGACGTAGGTCACAAAGGTGGCTGAGATCACACAGCAAATGAACATAAATGCAAATGTTACAAAGTGATGAGATTCAAGTTTTGGGAATACTGAGGTTTCTGATCAATTCTGTTGTGTTTTGGTATGGATGAAATTCTATGTTGGTTATATTTTTATAAGCATTTGAGTTTGTTGTGTAGGACAGTGAAGGACCAGGCAGCTCCTGTACATATCACAAGCTCAGGTCTTTGTTGCTCGGCCTCCACTTCTGGGCTATTTGGAGATATAATTATGTCCTATGAAAGAGGGACAGTAAATCTACCATATAATGTAATTATTTCACCGATCACTTGCCCACACAGGTAGATTTTCAAAATCAGTTTGTCCTAAGTCCTATGTGCAAAAACAGTTGCTAAACATAAAACATCAATTTTCTCAAAATGCAAAAAAAAAATGAAGACAGAGTAACAGGGAACTGAGCTCACGATATGGCAAGATGTAATACCATAAGGTAAAGGAAGAAACTGACGAAGTACCACATACATTTGTATTCCTCAAATTCAGTCTCCTTTCTACTTAGATCTCAGTTTATTCTTCATGAATGCAAAGTGAGCTGCTATAATTAATAAGTCACAAAAATAGGAATGACTGGCTTTTAGAAAACTGGCAGGGTAGATCAAAAAGGGAAGAAAGTATGTGGTGGGAGCAGACGTTGGCCTTGAGTGTCTGTGGGCATGCTGTATGTGCGTGGATGTGTTCTGTAGACGTGTGTGTATGTGCTGTGTGTGCTGTGGACATTTGCTGTGTGTCTATGGACATATGCTGTGTGTCTCTGTGTCTATGGACATATGCTGTGTGTCTCTGTGTCTATGGACATGTGT